>JAQQZT010000012.1:4015872-4029775 GCA_030068275.1 Clarias platycephalus | reverse complement strand
TGCGTGTAATGTGCACACACACACACACACACACACACACATACACACACACACACACATTAACGGAGAGACTGTTTTATCGGCAAAAAATAGCAAGGAACATCGCTAGTCACACTCACGTGAGCACATACTAATGGAATCACTGCTGTAGAGTAAAAAAAAAAAAAGAATCTGCACTTTACTTTTGAAAAGAATCACGACAGAGCGGAGTTTCTGTGTAAGGCAGAGAGTTTTTGTCTGTATGTGTGTGGGAAACCGAGATGTGGAGGAGGGGGTGGGAGGGGGGGCTGTAAAGTCGAGAGAGTGTGTGTGTGTGTTGGCGTGAGTGAAAGAGGCACGGTGTCAAATTACACGCGCACACACGACAGGCTGATACAGAGAGGGAGAGGAAAAAATTGATCTTTACCCTCTAATGAGACTTTCTTTTGCTTTACACGCGCATACACACGTGTGTTATAATAAACAATTCATGCACGCTGTACACACACGCTTACAAACACAAAATAAAATATTTTATTTACATAGTGATTTTAATTAAACGTTATTTTATTAATTTTAATTGTGACTATTTGACTTTAGTTTCATTTATCTAAATTTATTTATTTTTTAGATTATAAAGAAAGAAAAATGCACAGACTAGACCACAGATTCTCAGTCTTGGGATTGTCTCAAGAATCAATTTACCAAAGGTTTTAAATAATAATAAAAAAAAAAATAGTAACTAATCTTTTAAGGGAAAACTCTGGGAGACTTTCGGTCTAATATAATCTCCCGTCAGTCTTTTCATAGACCCTTTACCCTCACTGTGCAGTAACTCCTGGGGACAGAGCTTCTGAGAACATTTGAACATCAGACCCACATAAATATTTACACATACATGTAAAAGAGACAAGTCTTACTTTAAATGCCCTTTAAATAGAATATTAACGCTATACTGTAGGCGCAATATAAACAGCATGAGGTCAATATTGGAGTCTGTAACATGCTGTAATAACACCGCTCAGGCGTTACACCAGTGTAAGGAAGCACAGAAATGTACCATGATGGCATTACTGTATAAAGGGTGTTACACAAGGAAAAATGTGACCCTCTGTCTAACTAAATCGATTAGCTCCGTCGTTTCTTAGCAGTTACGGTATTTATGGGACACATTGCCAGCTATTAAACCCGAGATGAGACGAGTGCATCCGAATACATGGAATATCTCCTGACGCTGCAGTGCGCCACACAAGCCCAGTCCTCTCATTAAGGCACAGAGTGTGGCATGCCATAACGCACCAGACGTGGCATTTCAGAAAAGCCTCAATCCTCCAGTTAATAAATCAGTGTGTAGACGAAACCTACTCCTAATTTAAAGTCCTCTCCATCTGAAATGCTCAGTTTAAGGCTTTGCAGAGGCGGCGTTAGAGGAGGCCGTTTTCCACCTCCAGAGGCGGCCACATGAAAATAATGAGAGATAGGATGGACGATGGAGATTTTCAAGCTGAGGGAGCGGAGGCAGGTTGAGATAAGAACCACACGGTAGGCGAAAAAGATGAGTGCGGGGAATGAGTCGGGCTGGCCCGGAGTCAGGAGGGAGGCTCGGGGCAGGACGTGGGAAGGTTGCAGGCGACGCCAGGCACTCAATAATTAGACGCTAGGTGAGGCGCGTCGGTGAAAGTGCTCGGTGTCGGAACGGGTTGTGCTGGCTCATGGATGGCTGGTGTAATGATGAGCTGTTTGATTTTTTTTTTTTAAAGCTATTTTTAAGAGAAAGTGAAGCATGTTAGCCAAACAGAGCTCTTTAATTAGGGGTCATGTGGTTAGAGAAGAGTGAGCTGCTGTAAATTGGGGTAAAGATTTTTATTTTTCATTTATTTTGTAAACTACTGTGAAATTCCGTTACTATTTGGGAGCACATTTTGTGTGTCTTGGTTTCTTAATTGCGGGGGGGGGCACTCTCTCGTTGGTTGATGCAGGCCAATAATTAGACTTTTCTGACATGGATACGTTTTCCTAATGATGGCTTTTTACCAAACCAACTATCAAAAGTAAAATCACAGAGTGTTTTTGTTTTGGTTATGCTTCGATTGACACGAGGCGTATTTAGCTGAAGTTTTTAGTTCAATCTGATTTGATGGAGTCAACTTATGCTTCTAAAGGTGTTTGTTTATTTGTTTTGCCTAGTAAATACAGTAAGTAGGATAGAGGATTCTATTCTGATACCTGAAATACATTTCTATGATTGAGATCATCAAACAAATTTTAATATTACACAAAGATAACCCGAGCAAATACACAATGCAGTTGTTAAATCATGACTTGTTTATTTAGAGTAAAAAATGCTGTCCAAACCTGCCAGGCCCTGATTGAAAAAGTAATTGCCCCCACTTGCTAATTCATGAAAGAACTGCGATTAACCACATTTTTTGGAAAGCTGAGTTACATTTCACACTCGGGCCTGATTACTGCCAGACCTGTCGAATCAAGAAATCACTTAAATAGAATCTGTCTGATAAAGCCGCCATCTAAAGAAATTTAAGAAGAGATAAGAAACAAAGTAACTGACATGTATCAGTCTGGAAAGGGCTACCAAGACATTCCTAAGACTTTGGGACTCTAGTGAACCACAGTGAGCGCCATTATCCACAAGCGGAGAAAACTTGGAACAGTGGTGAACCTTCCCAGGAGTGGCCAGCCTACCAAAATTATTCCAAGATCCTGACAACGTGACTAATCCAGGAGCTTATAAACAAACCCATAACAACATCTAAGCACCTGCAGGCCTCACTTGCCTTATTTAAGGTCAGTGTTCATGATTCAGCAATAAGGAAGAGATTGAGGGGAAAAATGGGCTCCGTGGAAGAGTTCCAAGGTAAAAGCCACTGCTGACCAAAAAGAACACAAAGGCTCGACTCAAATTTGCCCAAAAAACATCTTTGACATCATCATCAATACTTTTGGGTAAATATTTTGTGGACTGATTAGAGTGTTTGGAAGGTGTGCATTCTGTTACATCTGGTGTTAAAACATAAAAAAGAACATAGTCAAACAGTGGTCTAATATTTAATGACTTGCTTAATTGATGAAACCTAAATTTCTAGTAAATCTGCGCTTTACTAGAAAATCCTTAAGGAGAATGTCCAGCCATCAGGTCGTGACCTTTAATGTAGCAGGATAATGATCTTAAACACGTAAACAAGTCCAAGCCTAGTCAAAGTCCGGACTTAAATCTAATGGAGATCCTTAAACAGGAACTGTTCATGCTCGAAACCCTCCAATGTAGCTGAAGTGAAACAATCCTGCAAAAAGAGTGGGCCAAAATTTCTCCACAGCAATATGAAAGACTCATTGGCAGTTATCGCAACTGCTTGATCACAGTTGTCAAGTGGCACAACCAGTTAGGTTTATGAGCAATTACCTTTTCACATAGGGCCAGGTAGGTTCGAACAACTTTTTTTTTTTTTTTTTTTAAGACTTATCCAATTCCCACCCTGTCACTGGGGGACTCCCACATCAAGGCTACTACTCAATCAGGGAGGGCCGAAGACTATCATGTGTTTCCTCTGAATCACATGACTCTAAACTTTTCAAAACGCACCGTTAGGGGGGATCATAATAAACTCGGAGGACATCGCTATCCGCCCCTTCCGCTCGCGTGAGCTCCGAGATGCCCATGATTAGCTGTAAAGCCGTGATTGATGCGAGGGGCTTACAAAATAAAACCAGGAAAAACTTTTTCACATCACTGTATCATGCTTTAAAACCTGTAAAAGGAAACCCAAAGTAAGTATTCTTTTTAAAGAATTTAAAGAAAACTGGGCCCGTATTCACAAAGCTTCTTAAGCCTAAAAGTTGCTCCTAGTGATTCTTAGAATTATGACATTTTCTTAGAATTTCCCCTTAAATTTAGGACTAAATCTTAGTAAAGATAAAAATTATTCACAAAACATCTTAGCCCTAAAAACAGCTCCTAAAAATTGTTAAGGGTAGAGAGGAGGACTTTTAAGAGGCTTTAGAGTTTTTGTAGCAGAGGACAAAATGACGGAAAGAAGAAATATTCTACAAATACTGAACGTAAAGCTAAAAGTAAACACTGCTCTTCTGTCCAATATGGTTTTCTTGTTGTTTTATTTCCTTCCATCTCTCTTGGATTGATGGCTACATTCCATTCAAAAGTGCAACGTAAATAGACTGTCCTGCAATCATGTAAATTGGTAAAAGCAGAGACATTTTGCTCCCATCAATCTAAAATGGATTACAAGTAATAAAATCAGTACGGTAACTTAAATATGGTAACTACTGTGTGGAAATAGGTTGCTTCAAAAGTAGACACATTTGCAACATTTGCCTTAACTTTAGGATATTTAGCCTATAACAGAAACTTTGCATGAAGTAACTGCATTCATGATTATACAATTTCTTTATATATGAACATTATGATTTTACTGTCTATTCTTTTATCATATATTCTATTTTCACAAAGAGCACATTTTAAGACCTTTACAGATTTTCATCAACCAATCACAGTCCTTGAATCATCTCTAGCGACAGGGTCAACCACACTTCCTCACTTAGATAATGGTTTTTGTACTTTCCCTACTCAGAGTTGCTCTGAGAAGATTCCTAAATCACTTTTAGTCTAGGACTCCCAGATAGGACCTTTTAAGCGAAGATAGGAGCGCTCTGAGAGAATCCTAAGAAGCTTTGTGAATACGGGCCCTGATGTTTGCTTGAAGTTAAACGAGGACGTTGGGGTTAAAACCTTGTCGCAGTCACGGCAAAACTCTGGCTGACACCAAAAGTCTCGACACATGGGTAACAATTAGTTGGCTGGTTTAAACTTTGCAAAGTTATAATTCAGAAGTTAATTGTCCAGATCGTGATCATGACCGAGAGCTCAGTCCAGCCTGATGGGTTTGGAACGAGAGCGTGTAGAGATCGTGCAGTTTAATGTAACGGTGATGCAGGGGAAGGAGAGCGCGAGTCCTCGGAGGTGTGGAGTTAATTTCACACTGACGCCATATAAAAGTGTGTGTTTGTGTGAGGAAGAGAGAGAGAGAGAGATGGTTTAAACACTCGACTCAGCACTCGATGAGATGCTTGACCTGGGTCATCCCTCTTGCCCTGAGCTAATCTCTCTCTCTCTCTCTCTCTCTCTCTCTCTCTCTCTCTCTCTCTCTCTCTCTCGAGTAGCTGCTATGCCTCTCTGTAGAAAATCAGCCTGCAATAGACTTCACTCCATATAGATATAAATCTCTTTCATTTTAAATCCAATGTGCTAGAGTGGTTTAAAAACCCTGTACACTCTCTCTCTTTCTCACTCTCACACACACACACACACACACACACACACACACACACACACATCGCTTTAAGTTCACCTTCTCGCCTTGCCTAATAGCACCTCTGCTCCCAAAAAAGCAGACAGCGTCCCAGCGGAGAACAGGAGAAGAGCCAACACTCGCCATGGTAATTGCTCTTCTCCCCAGCGCTTTAAACCATCAGATCTGCTTTTTCTTTTCTCTCTCTCTCTTTCTTTCTTCCTTTCTTTCTCCTTTTAGTCTTATTTTTTTTAAATTGGAGAAAAAGGTAACCGAGAAACACAAAATGATGATGATCAAACCTCATTCACCAATGCTCCAGCAGTTGTAGTATGCTGTCTCTAAAACTGTTGGCGCCCTGCTTAAAAAACAATAACAAAAGATTGAAGTGTTTTTTTTTTTTTTCCCCCCTAGAAAAAAGTGATGGACTCGATTAATTAAATACTTCTCAGATTGTAGTTGAAATATAATATATAATAATCATGTAATATCAGTATCGTGATCAGCTGTGTCACGAAATTACACTTTTTGTTGATTCTTGTTGTCTTTTTTTCCCCCTGCTTGTTTTTGTATATTTAAAATTAATCTTTATAAATAATGATGGATTTATTTTTTATTTTAATCAACATTATATAAAAGAATGATCAAGTTCAGCCCTTTTTTTCACTTCGGTTTTGGCTCCTAGTCTTTATGTCATGATGTATAGTGCTGTAAAAAAGTATTTGCCCCCCCCCCCCTTTTTTTTTCTTTTTCATTTTTTGCATATTTGTCACACGTAAACAATCGAATTAATCAAACAAATATTAATACTACACAAAGATAACGCGAGTATACAAAGTGAATTTTTTTTTTTTTTTTTAAATAATGATTTCTTTCATTAAAGAATTAAAGCCACCCAAAGTACCTATGTGGAAAAAGTAATACTCTAAATTTGTAACAAACCAGGAAGGGGCAAATACTTTTCCTCAGGACCGTTTATGATCATCGGTTAGCCCGGTCACCTCACACCTCCAGGGTTGTGGGTTCAGATCTCACATTCTATCTGTTCTTCCAGGGCTTCCTCGGTGTCCTCCCGGTTTCCTTCTACAGTCTAAAGACACGCAGACTAGACCGATTTACGTTTCCAAATTTTAGTGTAGTACACGTTGAGGTGTGTATGCGGGTCCTGTGATGAGTTAGTACCCCACAAAACCCCACCCCAAGGTGACCCTCGAGCGTCCAGGTCTAGGCTCCACGTCCCCCTGCGACTTTCCTCAGGACAAGCGTTGGGGAGGATGCTAAGTTTAGGCGCACAGGGAATCCTTGACTCTCTTGCTTTAAAAGTCTATTCCCCTCGCTTCACTATCTGGTTTCCCGGCATCTCCAAGGCCTCTTGTTTATTCGCCTGCGTTTGCACGCGCACCATATTTTTATTTGCCGTGGCGTCGGGTGCGGAATCGGTGTCTCGGTGGACCTCGGGCTGACTCCGAGATGAAGCAGGATTTCTATTTCACTTTTAAAGTCATTCAGCCTCCCAGCAGGGAAGAGTTTAAAGCCTCAGCCTTTTTTTCCCCTCCTTTTCCTTCTCTCGGGTTGAACTCGTGCGTGAAGGAGGCAGTATTTTCCCTTTTTTTTTTTTTGCTTCTGTAATCCATGTTGCTCGTGTCCCCGTGTGCTCTCGTAAACAATGACGCGCAGGCCCGAGCTGTGACTCAGGCTGAAGGCTTCAGAGCCGCGCTTGGAGCCTGTCGTGCGTTCTGCCGCGCGGTTTAGTTTCTGACGTACGGGATGTCATGTGCTCGCCGTGGTCTTCTGCTCAACGCTAAGTTATTCATAATTCGTTCTGACGGCTGTCTCGGCTCACGTTCTTTCCAGAGTCTTCCTTAAGTTTCATCTCTCTCTCTCTCTCTCTCTCTCTCTCTCTCTCTGTCTGTCTGTCTCTCCATCCTTCCCGAGGGCGTCAGCAGAGAATCCACACTAAGGCTGCGGAATTGTTTCCAGCATCTTTCTAAACGCCTTTTTTATTTTATTTATTTTTTGTTTTGTTTTTTTGCCTCAGAAGGAGAAAAACACAGCGTAGACACATTAGAGAAGAAGTTGTAATCACGGCAATGCAAGCTGACAGATTATTCTGCCGCAGTAATTACGCCGAGCATCATTTCAAAAGACGCGAGCCGAACGCCGCGGATCTGTGTTTAAACGCCGGGACAATTCCGCTCCTAATGCTCTTAAAGCAGACCGGCGACGTGTTAATAGCGTAAAATGCCATTACAGAATTGCGCCTGTGCGTTTGTGTGGACGTGCCGCGAATTACTGCGGCGTTTACAGAGCTTTGGTGTTTGTTTACACAAAACAAAAGAAAGACCTCCCTTTGTACTCCCTGCTCATGGAAGGTCTAATTTTTTGTTTTGTTTTTTTATTTAGACCTGCAATTTATAATTTATTTATTTATTTATTATTTTATTTTTTTTACCCAAATCGTAACCATTTCAGATTTTAAATTCCTAACAGCATTTCTGATAAACCCGTACACACTCTTCAGCATCTTCTGATGTCCCCCAGGATCACCCGCGAGACTTCTAAATAATACTATTAAGCATAATTTTTTTCTTTTTCTTTTTTTTTGAATACTGAAAATGAATATTTACATTTAATATTTAGAAAAAAAAATATTTACAAGAATAAAATCTGACACACTGCTTAAAAAAAAAAAATTAAAATATAAAGAATAAGAAGGCAGTACCTCTGTCCTTAATTACTGGTCTCACATTGGACTAACTAAGTTCATTCAATTTTCTTTGTTTTTTCATTTAATTTCTTCCTTCCTTTTATTCTCTCTCTCCATTCTCTCTCCAAGTACCTGTGCTTCTTCCTTTTTCTTTTTTTCTTTATTTCCTTTCCTTTTTTATATTTCCTTCCTCCCTTCCTCCTTTTCTTTTTCTTCTACATTCTTATATTGCTTCCTTCCATCTTTCTTTCTTTCTTTCTTTCTTTCTTTCTTTCTTTCTTTCTTTCTTTCTTTCTTTCTTTCTTTCTTTCTTTACCTTTCCTACATTCCCTTCCTTCATTTTCCTTCTCTCGTTCCTCCCTTACCTCAATTTCTTCATTTAAATTTTTTCTTTAATTTCATCTTTTCTTTCCTTTCTTTCCCTTTGCATTTCTTTCTGCTCTTTCCTGTCTTCTCTTTGCTTTATTTATAAATTTTTTCTTTCATTCCTTCCTCCCTTACCTCCGTTCTTTCACTTTTCTTTCTTCCTCTTCGCCTTTCCTCTATCCTTTTCTTTGAACTCTTTCTTCAGTTTCATCTTTTCTTCTGTCTTTCCTTTTTCCCTTGCCTCACTTTCTTTCCTGTCTTCACTTCTTTCCTCTCCTTTACTCATTCACGTCTTGTGTTTTCTCTTCTTCCTTACTTCTGTCCTTTCTTTTTCTTCCCATTTCCTTCTTTCCTCAGCTTTTCTTATACTTTTTCTTTTACTTCCTTCCTTTACTCTATTTCTTCTTCCTTTTTCCTTCCTTTCTTTTCCTTTTATCGTTTTTATTGTCCTTTTCTTTTACTTTCTTTCTTTCTTTTTTTGTCATTAAAAAAAATCTTTCCTCAATTTTTTTCCTTTCTTCTTTTGATTGTTTACTTTTATTTCCAGGTTTCTGTCTGTCTGTCATTATCCCCCTCTCCTTGTCCAGCATTCTCCTCATGTTTTTGGAGTTTTTGTCTCTCTTCACCTGCTGTCTGTCCCTGTCTCTGTCCCTTTACCTTTGGGTTTTAGAGCGGTACGCGCTGCGCGTCCGACATGCCGTGTCTGAGGGGAATATTGTGTAATGTGTGTATTTTTAAACCATTCCCTTAATGACAAGGCAGCTCAAGTGTACAGTATGTGTGTGCGTGTGCGTGTGTGTGTGTGTGTGTGTGTGTGTGTGTGTGTCAGTGTATATACAGTACACACACGTGTCATGTGTTATTTCCTTTCAGGGAAGAGTTTGATCAGGTGAGCTGTAAATCCTCTCCCATGCTTCTGTTTTCCGAGAAAGACAAATAACCGCTGTGCGCCTCAACACTCAACACAAGACGATTTTTATCTGCGGTTTATTTTTCTGCCTAATTGACTTCACCTGAGCTGCAAATACCACACGTGTTGTGTTGTGTTGTGTGTGTATTGTAGGAACTATGGGAGTAGAGACGAGCTTTAGAGAAAGCCCCAGGTAGCCTCGTGTAATCGAGGAGAGTGTGAGTGTGTGTGTTTGTATCGTGATGTGGTGCGCCGGGCCGCTCAGGGCTGCACAGGCACATGGTGGGTAACGGGTAGTAATCGCCTGCTGTGTGTTCCGGGTTGTTTTTTCCCCCCTCGTCCCTGGGTGAGCGTTGATGGAGCTGGTTATCAGAGCTTTTAACGGGAGGCGCCGTACACTTTCGCCCTGCAAGCCGCATTCATTCCTTCATTACTGCTCTCATGGTATCGTTATACAGTAGCAGCTGAAGTGCACGTCGTTGGCGGGAAAAGAGTTTGTAGAAATAGTTCAAAGGTTAAAGGTAAAAAAAAAAAAATGTAATCGGGGATATTCTTCAGGGAGCGAGTTCTTTTATTTGTATAGATGAATGCTGTATTGAAAGGAATGGTCCAAACCTCAGTGATCCAAATTGCACGTGTTACTAGAGTAACTCTACCTACAGTATTACAGTATCCATGCATTTGCATGAACCCAGCTCCTATTTGAAAAACCCCTTTGCCGCAGTTGATGGTCTCCCACTGCACTACAGAACTTAGTTTACGGGGATGAAACAACTGGCGAGAGCGATGCGCACGAATGGGTGAAGAGGTTTAAAGAGGGGGGAACCAGCACTGAAGACGAACCACACAGTGGAGGACCATCAACTGCGACAAAGAGGCTTCCAGAGTTGGGTTCAACGATGGCGCAAATGCATGGCGTGCAATGGAGACTATGTTTAGTAGTACCTTTGGATAGAAGTTACTTTACTCTCCCAGCTTTGCATTACTTTTGGTACAGCTCTCATGCATTTGAAATCGGTTGAGAGGCCTTATGGTGAAGATAGGGTTCTCAGTGACAACATCGCTGAACAACACTTGAATGGGAAATAACTTTAAAGCCACTGCAAAGACTTTAAAGGTCCCTGTTGGTGCAATTGGTTCAATAATAAGAGATCTGAAAAAATTAAGAGGACATTATTATATCGGTGCAATGAAAACAGAATGAATATGTGGAAGCAGGTGGAAAATTCATGATGACACAACTACAGTCCCTAACTGTCCCGGAGAATGGTGCACCATGCAAGAGAGAAATGATCAGTCTCTTGAAAAGAGTTGCACGATAACCTGAAAGCAACAAGCACAATAGTTAAAAAAAAAAAAAAAAAAAAGCTTTATTTACTTTATTTTATAGCTAAATCGTTAACAAACCCATTAAGCTAATAGGATTGCGCCTAATAAGAGCTATTCCTACAACAGTCCAAGTTTGTTGGTCCAAAATGGTTAAAAATCAACATACTTAGCTGAAAACATTAGATGAAAAGATACTTTGACTAAAACTAGACTAAAAAAATGCCCAGGCCTTTTAGTCGACTAAAACTTGACTAAACAAAAATAGGATAAGATTGACCAAATATGATAAAACAAACTACCAGGGACATTTAACTCCCTGGACTAAGATTGAAAGACAAAAATTGAAAATAGCTGACAAAATTAACACTAATATGCATTTATCCAATCAGAACTTATTTTGGAAAAATATCTTCATGTTAAACAAATCACAAATAGAACGTTTTGGCAGTAATGCAGCTTGTCGTGTTAAGAGTAAGCAGGGTTGTGCGGATGATCCCAAGAACTCCAAGAAACATGGTGATGGGAGCATTGTGATATGCAGCTGCTTCTGCTCAAGTGGAACTTAGGGCACGATGCATCATTGAAGGAGACATGAAAAGGGACACGTCCTGGGATGTATTACAGGAAACTACAGCAAAATAAATGGATCTGAGGAGATGATGGAAACTTTAGGAAGACATTAACTCCAAACCCGTAGCCAAAACAGTTTAAGGGTGTTTTTAGGGACGGCATGGAGTCGAGTATACTTGACCTGGATGTCTGGTGAACACTCTGTTCCATGCCCGAGTATGAATCGATGGATGTAAAGGAATTTCTCGAGCGTGGTACAGTGTTCTTGGGCATGGTTCGAATGGTTCAAAGAAGAAAGACAATCAGACCTAAACATGGAAGTGTACTGTTGTTCCACTGATCTCGTCCTCCGAACTGCAGGGCTGAAAAAGTCAGTCGACAAGATTTTTCAAGAAATTTTTTTCAAGAAATTTACTCCAAAAATACCAACAATAGTGCAAAGGACAGTTTCCTTGTGATTGTCGTCTTCTTTGTGGTAACTGATAGATTGCGAACTGACTAGGTGCATATTGCCACCTGCTGTATCGGAAAATACAGATGTGCAAGTGTACTCGGGTACGGAACAGTATTACTGAAGACAAAGCTGTCAAGCAGGGGATTCGAACCACAGTCATACCAGGGGCACAATGTGAAGCAACCGTTCTTAGAGTGAAAATACACCCTAAGAAGACCTTACATGGAAAACTTAAATCCTAGAAAATTGTCAGAGGGACCCTTGTAATCATTTGGCAAGAGGAATGGGCCATGGGAAATTGCACCGGGATGCAGCAAAAAGTTAATTCCTTCTAATCACAGATGTCTCAAAGCTGTAATTGCTAACAACAGCTTTGCAGCGATGCTAACACAAATCTAGACAAAAAATAAAACAATTGTAAAATCATAATGTTGTACAGGTTTACTACTTATGAGAGATCTGTTGACCTTAAGTAGTGCATTTCACAAGAAGCCCAGATTTGAGATAATCACTGAGCTTTATCCTCGAGATACAGTGTCATATAATAACGGAATGGTTTTCTGATGGACCTGCCTGCATTAAGCTCAGAAACTCTCTCTCTCTCTCTCTCTCTCTCTCTCTCTCTCTCTCTCTCTCTCTCTCTCTCTCTCTCTCTCTCTCTCTCACACACTCACACACATACACAATGCTGTTTGTATTGCTCTCTCTGGCACTAAACTTATTTGTAAAATGAATCTTATTTGATGGAAAAGCCCCGCAAGGCATCGTATCTTCCAGCCTGGCCGAGCCTCTGACAGCGCTGACTCGCTTTGGCATGAGATATATTTTTCATCTTTAATCTCTGAAAAATGAGAATCGATACCGTGTGCCCTGTTTGATCACATCCTCTTTTGTCCTGTTCCCAGTTCGCTGTCACTGCACCTTGCCAAAGCATGCAGAAATGAGAGCTATCGATTCAGCAGAATTCTTTCTTCTTATTTCTTTAAGCTGTGTGTAAATGGTGTGTCAGCCATGCTCCAGCTCTCTCGCTCTCCCCCAGTGTTGGACGAGGAGATTCAGCCACATCAAGATCCGGCGCTTCTCCTAACTGGGATATTGAAAGCGGCCTGTTTGATCAGCAGTATGTTTTTATTTAGTTTTTAACCTTTAGAGGGTGTTAGGTTATAGTTTACACTGTGTTCGAACGGTCTCGGAATGGCAGTATAGAAGGAGTAGTATTGTAATAGTAGTTTAGGTGTAGTAGCACTGTATCAGGTGTAGCAGTTATGGTTATGGTAGGGTTAGTAGGCTTGGTATAGTAGTGTAGTAATAGGTGTAATATCCTGAGTTTACTATTTCTTTTTTTTGTAGGTGTTTCTGTAGTGAGGTAGTCTTGGAATGGTGGTGTGGTAGTCTGGGTATAGTAGTGGAGTGGTAGGTGTGGTAGTCTGGGTGTAGTAGTGCAGTAGTAGGTGTAAAAATGGGTATAGTAGTGCAGTAGTAGGTGTGGTAGTCCGGGGAGAAGTCGTGTAGTGGTAGATGTGGTTGTCTGGGAATAGTAATATAGTGGTGGGTGTGGTAGTCTGTGTATAGTAGTGTAGTGGTAGGTGTGATAGAATCCCTTTAGTAGTGTTGTAGTGTAGTGGTAGGTGTGGGAGTTTAGATATTTTAGTCTAGTGGTAGGTGTGGTAGTCTGGGTATAGTTGTGTAATGGCAATTGTGGTAGTCTGGGTATAGTAGTGTAGTGGTAGGTGTGGTAGTCTGGGTATATTTGGTGTAATGGTAGGTGTTGTAGTCTGGGAATATTTGGTGTAATGGTAGGTGTGGTAGTCTGGGTACATTGGTGCAGTGGTAGGTGTTGTAGTCTGGGTATATTTGGTGTAATGGTAGGTGTGGTAGTCTGGGTACATTGGTGCAGTGGTACAGTAGGTGTGGTAGTCTGGGTATATTGGTATAGTGGTGTGGTAGTCTGGGTATATTGGTATAGTGGTGCAGTAGGTGTGGTAGTCTGGGTATATTGGTATAGTGGTGCAGTAGGTGTGGTAGTCTGGGTATATTGGTATAGTGGTACAGTAGGTGTGGTAGTCTGGGTATATTGGTGCAGTGGTAGGTGTGGTAGTCTGGGTATATTGGTGCAGTGGTAGGTGTGGTAGTCTGGGTATATTGGTATAGTGGTGCAGTAGGTGTGGTAGTCTGGGTATATTGGTATAGTGGTGCAGTAGGTGTGGTAGTCTGGGTATATTGGTATAGTGGTACAGTAGGTGTGGTAGTCTGGGTATATTGGT
>JAQQZT010000012.1:4005743-4015772 GCA_030068275.1 Clarias platycephalus | reverse complement strand
GTGCAGTGGTAGGTGTGGTAGTCTGGGTATATTGGTGCAGTGGTAGGTGTGGTAGTCTGGGTATATTGGTGCAGTGGAAGGAGTGGTAGTCTGGGTATATTTGTGTTTAGGGATAGGTGTGCGAGTTTGAGTTTAGTAGTGTAGTGATAGGTGTAGTTGTTAATCTTGTATGCTTTAATCTTGAACAGATCCTTTCTTTCTACACACTTTGCCTGTTCTTTTACTTTTGTTAAGGTTAATCTTGGTTGCTGAAATCTGGCTCAGTCTTTTGGTAACAGAGGAGTGTGACGAGTTTACCCCTGTCCTGTGAAGGCTGTTGGAGGCTGTCACTGACTGTGGATTTGAGTTTTGTCTTTATAGTTGTCGCAGTGTGTCTATTATGAACTGCTGCTGTTTTTCATGCCTGACCAGTGTCTTGTTCTGTGTCTTGTTCTCAGTGCAACAGAATTAACGAAATTGGTTTGATGCAAAACTAGAAACATGATCCACTGGATGCTACAGTGATGTGAGGTGATGGATCAACATCAATCTGATCTGAATTACATATAATTCAGTAACCATTCACGCAATGTCCATTTCAATGAGGGAGACATGACCTTTCTTCTTCTCTTTGTCTCACTGATGCTTCTTCTTTAGTCACATTCGAGGCTGGATCTCGAATCTTCTGTACAGAAGATCTTCTCGGTCTTCTGTTCAGCACGGTTCGAAGCGGTTTCAATTGTCCTATCTCCCATCAAACCTGTCGGGCTTATGATCTACCCCAGCTCAGATAATTTGCTTCATTAAATTCATATCTCGCCATGGGTGATGGCCTCTCGAGAGCAGGAGGAAACTGATTCCCCCCAGACACTCATAAGAAATTTGAAATTTCATTTGCCTGGCATGATTTTTTGCCCTCTCTGATTGGCAGTGAAACGCTTTTTTTTTTTGTACAGAAAGATGTAGGTTAGCATCTCTGTTTTTCATTTATAGTGAAAGATGAAAAGCTAAAAAAAAGTTACATATAAGTTAAAAGAAATATTATTAAAGGTAGAAATTGTTAAAGATGGGGTGCTAGTCCTTTACTTGTGCAGTTTGTCTCCATTTCTTACCCCTGTCTTTGGTTGTGTTTGCCCTCGTGTCCTCAGAAAAGAAAGAGGTGACTCAGAGTCTGGAGAACTACACGTCTAAGTGTCCCGGAGGAATGAACGTCATCACGCTTCCAGACGGACTCAAACTGGCCCCAGTGCCCTTGACCAAGCTGCCCATTGTCAGGTGAGTGGAAAGAGTTCCAATCCAGTTAAGATGCAGCAACAGGTTTACGATTTGTAGGATTTACGAGTGTAATTGGTCTAAAGGTTTTTAGCAACCCAGTGTCTGAGTGACTCAAACTGAGCATGTCTGGCTATTGTAAACCTCTGCAATTCATTTATTTCATGGAGATTGATGGGTTTGATGGAGTACCATTGTAGGTGGAGTCTCATTTAGACAGTTGTCAATCAAATACCCTCATTAGAATATTACAGTAGACCACGCCCATGGCACGGTTCATAACTAACCGAAGTGTGACTGTTTTTTTACTGTTAATCTTTAAATTTCCTATAATCTCTCTGCTGATTAGCTTGTGTTCTGAATTTTTCCTCAATTTGTCGTCAGAGAAGTTATTTGAACATTCCCCGCCAACAGCGTTTGCGTCGCACACCATGTCCTCTTCCTCTTGTCCTACTTGCCGCTCTGTCTCTGTCTATTTTCCTCTCCCTCTAAAACGGATGAACAGTTTTTACATGGCAGTTTGACTAAGACCCTGCGTGCACGATTACTTTTAATGAACGATCGCTTCCCTCGCCTGCTGTTTAAGAAATCATTGTCTAGTTAGAAGAATAAATGTCACCGTTAACGGCCCCGGCTCGATTTGGCATTAGCGTTCTGCCACGTTCGGGCTCGTAAGATTAAAGAGTTCATTTTGAAGCGACACAGTGATGCAGTGCTCTCAGTCAATCCAGAATTCCCTCTCGCAGCTCACCTGTTGAAGATGTTTAGGTTAGGTTATCGGATTTATTACCTGACGGAGATTTTCACTTCATGAACTCTTTACTTTGGAGGAAATATGGTTTCATTTGAGGACGCTGTGTAGGTTTCTATCTAGCATACTTTTTGAAATATGATTGTGCATACTCAGGGAAAGATGTTATTCTCAACATGGATATCTGGGCAAAGCTCCATACTCGCTGTAATGTAGTATCTAATTAGCAGTGGTGGGCAAATTCATAAATACTTGAGTGATAGTAAAGAAATCCTAGGTAAAAATATTACTCTAGTAAAAGTAGAGGTTCTACATTTATAGTTAAGTAAAAGTACAAAAGTGCTTTCCTTCAAATGTATTAACTATCATGAAATACTGATCTTGTGTTGGATAATTGTAGTGGCAATATTCCTACTTCAGACACTACACATGCCTGTAGCAGTACAGTATGTAACGCATCACCATGTAGAAATGTCGTAAAGGTAAAAGCACCAACTTTGCTGTACTATGTAATGGAGTAAAAAGTAAAAAGTATCATCTTATAAAACTTTTTAATTAAAGTTCAGATACATGAAATATTTACGGCAGCAAAGTAAATCTACACAGTTAACCTTCAACTCTGCTCATTAGCTAACACGGTTTGTTGGTCTGTTTTTTTCGCTCCTTGCATTTTCCTCTGCACTTTTCACATTTCCTCCCTAACCAGCCATTGGAGGAAGGAAGCGTTTTATTAATGTGACGTTACATCAAGAACAAAAATCTGTCTTCATACATCACTGAAAGACTCTCCTTAATCTACAATGGCAAGAAAAAGTATGTGAACCCCTGGGGGTTTTATTTGTCTGCATTAATTTGCCATAACATGTAAGCTGATCTTCATCTAAGTCGCAGCTGTAGACAAATACGATGTGCTGAAGCTGATAACACACAAACAATTATAATTTATTACGTCTTTATTAAATACACCCATTAAACATTCACAGTGCTGGAGGAGAAAGTAAATGAACCCTTGGAGTTATTAGCTGGTTGAACCTACTTTGGCAGCAATGATTTCAAGCAAGTGCTTTCAGGAGCTCTAGATCAGATCGGCACAATGTTCAGGAGGAATTTTGGACCATCGCTTCAACTCTGACTCATTTGTAGTATATTGGTCTGAACGGCTCTCTTGAGGTCATTCTACAGCGTCTCTATAGGGTCTCTTCAAAAAGTTACTTCAATGCTTAGGTTAATTGTCCTGCTGCATCACTCAACTTCTCCTAAGCTTCAGCTGGCAGACAGCAAACCTGATATTATCTCGTACGATATGTTAAGATGATGGCAAGTGGTCCAGACCCTGAGGCAGAGAACCGAGTCCAAATCATGGAGCTCACTCCACCAGACTTCACCGTTAAGATAATGTTTTGACATTGGTAAGATATGCCATTTTTATGCCAAACCGTTCTACTTTTGTTTCATCAGTCCACAAAACATTTTCCCAGTAGCATTGTGGATTTCCAGGGTGCTCCTTGGCAAACTTCAGGCGTGCAGCAATTATTATTATTATTATTATTATTATTATTATTTTGGAGAGCAGCGGCTTCCTCTGTGGTGTTCTGCCATGAACTCCCTGCCTGTTCAGTGACTTCCGTATGGTAGACTCGTCAACAGAGATGTTTGCCAGTTCCAGTGATGTCTTTAAGCCTTTAGCTGTTACTCCTGGGTTCTTCTTTACCTCATCTTGGATTCTGCATTTTTGAGTGGGCAGTCACTTCTACAAAGTGAAGCTGCAATGCCCAACATCCTCCATTTATAGAGAGTTTGTCTAACTTTTGACTGATGGATGCCACTTTGGGGTTACTTTGTCCCCCTTCCCAGTCTTATGCAGATCAACAAGTCTTCAGAGATCTCCTTTTTCTGAGGGATTGTCCACATCAGCAGATGAACAAAAATCAAATCAAAGTATCTCTAAACCCCACCTCCAAACTCATTTCATTAATTGGATCCCAGGTGTGAAAACTACCGACTCCGATTAGCATCTGTGGAAGTAATGAATCTGTGGGTTCGCTTACTTTTTCCTCCAGCAGTGTGAATGTTTAATGACATTAAGAAATAATCGATTTTTGTGTTATCAGCTTAAGCACATAGTGTTGTAGTGTAATGACAAGCTAATGCAGAAAACCTGTTAATTCAAACAGGTTCACATATTTTTTCTTGCACGTGAATATGACTCTAAAACTAAGCGTTGCATCTTCCTACTGAGTTGTCTCCAAAACCGTCTCCAAAAGTGTCTTCTTTCTTCTTAGCCAGACATAACTGTCCGTTCTGTTGGCTAGTGATTCTCCCGGCATCCTTCAGAGTCAGCACTTCCACTTCACTGTTAGAAACTTCCCCTCCATGCTGAGTGGTAGCGCCTGAGGCCATGTCGGTCTCCTGTGCTGTGGGGAAGCTCGAAAAAACACCTACACTGTGGATAAATGAAAGTAAACGTCAGTCTTTTTCTTCCAAAAGTACTTGTTAGGCTTCTGCTGAATGCATGTTTTCGAAGGTTGCTCAAAGATCTCTGATGCACTGGAAGTTTTTTGACTTTTTTTTTTTTTTATAGAAAATGGTAGAATTTTGGACCTTTAACGTTTCTGTAACGGAAAAAAAAATAAAATAAACGAGTTCTTTTTCTGTATTTGAAATGCTTTGTTTCTTTTATATTTTCAAAGCGTCAACAGCAAAGGTCAAAAGTTTTGAGCTTCTCTTCTTTTACAAATGATTCAAGGAAAGTCTTGGCATGCTTGCCACCCTGCTCCAGGCAAGGTCTGTTCTGGGTTGTTTGTCAGTCACTAAAACGCCGTCCTTTTTTTAAAATAGGAGTGTCTTAGTCATATTTTGTTGAGGAAACATACCAGGCCCTGAACTAAAAGACATTACCATTACCAGAACTTCTGGAGCATGGATAGAGTAAATGCATTAACGAACTTTATGTTTAAAATATATTTCTTTTCTCTGTATAAAACTCTTCACCTGCTAAAGAAATGGAAAGATAACTGGTTTAGTGTGTGTTCTAAAATGTGAATTGATATAAAATGTGTTCTTTCGGTTCCAACGCCATTAGGTTTGGTTGCATTCTCTGGCCCGAGCTGTGTTCTCGCCAGCACCCTTAGCCTTCCTCTTTCCTGTCCCTTCAGGTCTGTGTCTCTGCTGAATCTGCCGGGGAGTCTCCGTCCACATAAAGTGAAGGGCCTGCTCGGGCCGAACGTCAGCACCGCCAGCCCCTTCATCTACTCTCCCATCAGCATCCACAACAGAGGAGAAGAGCGCTCCAAGAAGATCGGTGCGTCAGTAGGGCCTCTTTTCAAAAACCTCATTTTCTTCGAAAAGCTTTCTTCCCGTTAATGCGTAGTGAGACCGAAATTGAACAGGAATGAGAGTTCTGAGAAAGCCTAGACATCATTCTACAGCTGTTCTGTAGTGAGACGATTCGAGAAAGGATGGTGTGCGAAACTCATTAATACCACTGTTCAGAGTTTTCTGAGAATTATAGCTGTGGTTATGAAGTCTTTCTAGAACGTTCTAGAACAATCCAGATCACAACAGTTGCAGGCCTTTTCGATAAGAGTGCAGAATGCAGTCCTGCTCTAGAACACCACTTTTGTGGAAGTCTGAAGCTGGTTTAAGAGAAGATTCCACAGTCGTTGCCATCGGACTCTAGTAGAACACAGGT
The DNA here is from genome assembly GCA_030068275.1 of Clarias platycephalus. Lineage (NCBI taxonomy): Eukaryota > Metazoa > Chordata > Actinopteri > Siluriformes > Clariidae > Clarias > Clarias platycephalus. The sequence goes on along the minus strand of JAQQZT010000012.1, from coordinate 4,010,079 downwards.
CAAAGGGTTCTTAGAATCACCGTCAGGTTTGAGAACGCTGGTTTGTTCCAGAACACCAATTTTTCAGTTCTATGTTGCCTGTGGTTAAAAGGGTTCCGAGAATCATAGATGTGTTCCAGATCCATATTCTGTTTTAAGAAGTCATTTCTCCTAGAACGCTTTTCAAGTAAAGTTGCGTTAAAACTTTGCAGTACAACAGCTTCTGTGAATCAGGGTGGTGTTCTAGAATTTTAGAATAGTGTTCCAGTCTGGTGAAGATTCAGAAGATTCCCAATTAAAGTTTCTGTAGAACTCTAGCAAACTCTTGTCCAAAGGGTTCCCTGAATCATAGATTTCGCAGTGGAGATATAATGGAACACAGTTCAAACGATTCTAAGATTGTTCCATGTTCTCGAACAATGTTTCATTCTCAAGACTTGTGATGTTTTCCAAGCAAGATCCTGGTGTACTAGGGTGCATTAGAACTGTAGTGGAGTCCATTTCAGATGATTCTGAGAACAGTAGATGTGTTTCTAGAACTCCAATGTTTGGAGCCTCTTGATACTTTATAAGAAGATTCAAATGAAGTTGCACGCAGAACTGTAGCAGACCACGTCAAAAACCTTGACCTCGTCAAAAGTCTTGGACCAATTAGGTTTCAGAGCAGAACATGGTTGCAAAACATATTCCGTCTTTGCAACCATGTTCTGCTCTAGAACATAATTGTCCCAAGTCTTTTGATGAGACATTTTCTGGATTAGAACTCTGCAGTACAAAGGATTCTGTCAATCATAAAGGTGTTCTTGAACACATGAGGTTCCATGCTTTTACTAGTAAGGTTGCTGTAGAACTCTGGGATGCTTGGTTCTAGAACACCCCTTTCAGATTTGTAAGAATTCTGAGAATCGTAGATGAGTTCTAGAATGCTGTTCCATTTATCCTACACACAATTATCCTAAAACTTGGGATGTTTTGGCAAGAAGGTTCCAGTAAAGATGCGTTAGAACTCTAGAGTACATATAATTCTGGAAAGAGGTATTCTAAAATATTGATCAATTCTAGAACTTTGCTCTTCCAAGTCTGCTTTTTATGAAAAAAAGATTCATGTCAAGCATTGAAGTGGTGAGTTGATTACGATCTCTTGACGCAGCACAGTGTGTCTTCAGATGAACCAGATTCTTGATGTTCTGACCCATTTAATCCCACAGTGATGGTTATCAAGATGGTTGTCCTTGCTTTCTTCACCTTCTTCCTTGTCTTTGCTGCACCATTCAAGCATAATTAGAGAAGACCAATGGGGAAAATTATTTACTTACTATTCAACACATGCATGTCCATATTGATCATCAATTTCCAAACATCTAGACAGGCTTTTCACTAGATGTTGGGGCATGGCTATGGGGAGTTGTATTCATTCATCTACAACAGTCAAAGATTGGATGTCGAGGGGGCTCCAGTTCATCCCAAAGGTGATGGTTCAGTTGATGGTTGAGTTCAATCAGGGATCTGTGCACAACACTCGAGTTCTTCCAGTCCAGCCAGAACACACCATGTCTTCATGGAGCTCGCTTTGTGCATCATCATGTTGGAACAAGTTTGGACCTCTTAGCTCCAGTGAATGGAAATGGCATGTTACACAGTACATAGCCGTTCTGCACAATTGTTTGCAACAGTTTTTAGAAGAACCACATACAGTATTGGTGTGAAGGGCAGGTGACTCCATAACTGGAAAACTAGGATTATGGAGGAGCATTATTTTACATTCTCTCCCAACTTTAACTTGTTGTGTATTTTGAGTTGCTTTTCTGCTCGTCTTGGTTGTAACAGGTTGTTATTCAAGTTACCACTGCTTCTTCTCAATGATGCGCACACACGCAGTAAAATCAAATACGTGTCAAGGCCTCGGTTCCATAGCTGTTCCCCTCAACTTTTTCCATCTCTTCACACCAAGAGAGCTTTCAGCCCACCCCTTTCTTTTCAAGATTCCATCATGTTTTGATCATGCCACCATCCCCGGTTCTCTGTTTTTTTTTTTTTTTTCTTCCTAAATTCCCATCGAGTCGGATATTTATTTCAGCATATTTATTTTTGGCTCCGGAGAGCTCTGAGGATTTTGGCAGCCGTGCGTCGTGGACAGATGGCGGTTCTGCATGAACTTGCTGCGCCTCTTTCAAAAGAAATAAAGTTGTGCGATTAAAGGCTGCCAGCTTCTTGCTCATCTCGGGTCCTGCTGCCAAATGGGCACGGCGTCCATCTCGGAGGCAATCTTCACACAGGCTTTGTGCGTTTCCTTCAGTGTGGTGACCACGAGTGAATTCCCCGTTCATCTCCTGGCAGAGCTTTCAGAGTGGTCAGTGTGTCTTTATGGGCACACACTTCTCCAATTCAGAGAAAAGAGATTCCGACAATTGTGACCTTCAGTTAGATCTTCTATGGCTTCAGAGGAAAGTCCAATACGTCTCCATGAAGATAGTGACGAGAGTTGCCTAATTTTAACAGTCTCAGAATCTGTACAGCTGGCGTAGACCACCACGATGACCGTGACCAGCCAACTGAGGCGGTAGAAGAATGCAGCCAGTCGTCTGGCAGCCACGGTGTTTATCAAACCACAGGCCGTGAAGTCTTACAAGTGAATGAAGGCAGGTCATTTCAACACGCTGTATCGTTCTCTTATAGAAAATAGCAAAGAAGAAATAGTAAAAAGAACAAAAGAAACACTGAAGGAAAGAGAAACAACAAAAGGATTTATTTATTTATTATTATTATTTTTTTTATTACAAGAAATAGTAAGAGAACAGAATGAAAGGCCAAAAAAGAACAAAGACATGCAAACAAAAAAATTATTGAAAAAAATAAAGATAAAGTAAAAGAGACCAAACACAACAGAGAAAGAATAAACGAAAGAACATAAAGAACACAACAAGGGAATTAGTGAGACAACAAAAGGTATGAATAAAAACAATAAAATGAATGAAAGGACAAAAGAAAGAACAAAAAAGTAAAATGGAAACAAATGAAAAAGAAAGAAGGAAGAAGAAATGACAAAAGGACAAAAAAGACTGAAAGAAAATCTAAAAAAAGAAAAAAGAATGAATGTGCAAGAAAGTGAAAACAAATGAAGGAGAATTATTGAAACAAATAATGCAAGAATAACTGAAAAAGAAAGAATGAAAGCGGAGACAAAATAGAAGCAATGTAAAAAAAAGAATTACCAAAAGGAACAAAAAGAGCAAATTAGAAAACAAATCAACAAAGAGAAAAAACTAAACAAAAAGATGCAAAAAGTAATAAAAAACGTATGAAAGAATGAACAAAAGAAAGGAAAGAAATAAGGAGAAAACATAAGGGAAATAGTGAAACGAAAAAAAAGAATAAATAAAAGAAAAAGAGCAAAAATCAAGTGACAGAACAGATGATTGAAATTTAAAAAGTAAAAGAACAAATAAATGAAAATACAGAAAAAATAGATTAGAGGGAAATAAGGAAACAACAGAAGAAAGAATAAACAAAAAGAGAAAGAACAAAAGGGAAAACAAATAAATGAATAATAGAAAAGAAAATATTGAATAAGGAATCAAATTAATTAGCAGAAAGAACAAATGAAAGAAAGAAAAAAAAAGAATAAGTTCTTGATCTTACAGCGACTGTAAACCCTCGTCCCCTCATCGGTCTCTCTTAAAGGCTATAAAAACCTGACGTAACGTAAACTCCTGTCTTAAACATGTGGGAAAACGCCGACACTGGAGACTCCTTCACATTGTTACATTGTTACTATGGAAACGGTAACGAGTGCATTAACATAAACCTGTGATTGCGCGACTGCGCTCCAGTCAAGGCTGCTGTTACACGAGCAGTCAGTGTCTTCACAGTGTGAAAGACACAGAAGCACTTTAGATTACACACTGTTTGTTTAATCTTTTGGCATCTCTTTTGTTTGCCGTCCCCCCGTCCTCCACTCTCTCTCTCTCTCTCTCTCTCTCGCCAACTTCCCATGATGCCGTGCGTGCGGTCTCTCCATGCCCAGCAGCCATCACTGAAACCTTTCCATGTTTAAATCATCAAAGAGGGAATCAGTGACAGCGTGTCAGCCCTGTCTGATTCACTGCCTCAATTTACCTCCCAACACACACACACACACACACACACACACACACACCCCCAGGCACACTGCTCCTTGTGTGTATGTGTGTGTTTATGTGTGTGTGTCGTGTGAGTCAGCCTGTTTATTTCTTTTCACCTTCTCAAGTGTGGATGCGTGTCAAGTTTATTCTGCCCTTCTGCCATTCTCTTTGTGTGTGTGTGTGTGTGTGTGTGTGTGTGTGTGTGTGTGTGTGTGTGTGTGTGTGTGTGTGTGTGT
>JAQQZT010000012.1:3972559-3986715 GCA_030068275.1 Clarias platycephalus | reverse complement strand
ACACACACACACACACACACACACACACACACACACACACACACACACACACACACACACACACACACACACTTTCACCTGTACTGTTACAGCTGACACTTTGACTAGTGCGTGTGTGTGTGTGTGTGTGAGAGAGAGAAATGAATCAGCTTCAGGAAAGGTGCAGACCCCTGTCTCTCTGTCTGTCCGTCTTGCTCTGTCTCTCTTTTTATTTGCTTGTCTGTCTTTGCACACGTCTCTTTTTACTGTCTCTTTCCGCATGTCTGTCTGTCTCCGGATTCGTCTGTCAATCTGGCGTACATCTACTGTACCTGTCTATCTGTTTGGTTGTCTTCTCTCTCTTTTCCTGTCTGTCATGTCTCTTCATCCATCGGTCTTCCCGTTTGTCCGTCCCGTCCGTCTGTCTGCCTCTCTCTCTGTCTGTGCTGACGCGCGAGCCTCTCCCTCACTGCGTCTGATTGCTGTGTTGTGTCTAATTGCACTCTTCTCTCAGAATCGCGCCGCTCGTCCACCGCCGTGATCGGTTAGCGTGACGTCACTCGCCTCCTCCCAGCTAACCGGCCTGCTTTGACGTTCTCAGTGTTATTACCAGTGTGTGTGCGTGTGTGTGTAGGCTGTGAGAGCAGTGCGACGGATGGATCAGAGCAGCTCCCGTAGCTCCGCGTCTCAGCGCTCGGCTCAGCCCGGCTCCCCCCCGGGAGGCGTTCGGTGACCCGTGCAGCGCCGCAGTTACTCCGTCTTTCTTTTCCTTGCTGCGTGCCGGGCGTGCGGCGGCAGCTCGACCGCTCGGGTCTTCGCGGTCAGGTGGATGCTTAGCGCTCAGCAGGAAGTGCTGTGAGGGATTGGAATGCTGTGAAATACTTGTGTTTATAAGTGAGCGTACACACACACACACACACACACACACACACACACACACACACACACACACATGAACAATGTACATACATATGAAATCCATCAGGGTTTATTTTCTGTAGGCAGCAGATGATAGATGAGTGCGCACCCCGCAGGCCGCTCCTTATTCCTGAGCAGTAATACAGGCTCGTCGCTCCTGTATGCTGCTGCGAAACGCCGGACACTGCCATCGTTTCTCTTCCCGCTGTTTAACGTCGCCGCCGCCCGTGACGTCACGTGAGAGCCTGTAATCTCACGTCCTCTCAGTGGTGTGTGAGGTTAATGATGGTCAGATCTTATCTCAGCTTCACTGACTGCGGTGCTGAGCGACATGCAGCTCGCTACCTTTACACACACACACACACACACACACACACACACACACACACACACACACACACACACACACACGCACACACACTCTACAGTGGAGCACTGATGGCAATGCTGTAGAGCGCTTTATTTTGGTCTGCTTCTCTAAAATCCAGTAGGATTGTTTTTGTTCCATCCCTGATCTGGTGTACATTTTCTTTCTTTCTCTCTTTCTTTCTTTCTTTCTTTCTTTCTTTCTTTCTTCTTGACTTTTTTTTTCTTTTTATCTTTCTTTCTCTTATTTATTTCCTTCTTTTTTCCGGAGATTGCTGTGGTGGTTAACTCTTTCTTTCTTTCTTTCTTTCTTTCTTTCTTTCTTTCTTTCTTTCGTGTAATTATTTCTTCCCTGCCTTTTTCTCTTTTTCATCTTTTTTCTCGCAATCATTCATTTCTTTCTTTGTTTCTCATTTTTTCTTCCTTCCTTTTCCTCTCTTTTCATCTTTCTTTTTTTCTTTATTTCTTTATTTCTTTTTTCTTCTTTTTTTTCTTTTCATCATTCTTTCTATCATTCATTTCCTTCTTTTTTTCCGGAGATTGCTGTTGAGGTTAACCAATTCTTTCTTTCTTTCTTTCTTTCTTTCTTTCTTTCTTTCTTTCTTTCTTTCTTTCTTTCGTCTTAATTTTTCCTCCCTGCCTTTTTCTTTTTTTCTTTCTTTTCATAATTCTTTCTTTCTTTCTTTCTTTCTTTCTTTCTTTCTTATTTTTTCTTCCTTCCTTTTCCTCTCTTTTAATCTTTCTTTCTTTCCCTTCTCCTCTCTTTCTTGCTTTCTTTCTTCCTTTTTTCTGTTGTATTTTGTCTCCTTTTCTTTTTCTTTTATTTTCTTTTCATCTTTCTTTCTCTCTTTCTTATTTTTTCTTCTTGACTTTTTTTTTCTTTTTATCTTTCTTTCTCTTATTTATTTCCTTCTTTTTTCCGGAGATTGCTGTGGTGGTTAACTCTTTCTTTCTTCCTTTTTTCTGTTGTATTTTGTCTCCTTTCCTTTTTCTTAAATTTTCTTTTCATCTTTCTTTCTTTCTTTCTTTCTTTCTTTCTTATTTTTTCTTCTTGACTTATTTTTTCTTTTTATCTTTCTTTCTCTTATTTATTTCCTTCTTTTTTCCGGAGAGTGCTGTGGTGGTTAACTCTTTCTTTCTTTCTTTTTTCTTTCTTTTGTGTAAACATTTCTTCCCTGCTTTTTTTCTCTTTTTCATCTTTTTTCTCGCAATCATTCATTTCTTTCTTTCTTTCTTTCTTTCTTTCTTTCTTTCTTTCTTTCTTTCTTTCTTTCTTTCTTTCGTCTTAATTTTTCCTCCCTCCTCTTTCTTTTCATATTTCTTTTTCTTTCTTTCTTTCTTTCTTTCTTTCTTTCTTTCTTTCTTTCTTTCTTTTTTCCTTCCCTTCTCCTCTCTTTATTGCTTTCTTTCTTCCTTTTTTCTGTTGTATTTTGTCTCCTTTCCTTTTTCTTTTCTTTTCATCTTTCTTTCTTTCTTTCTTTCTTTCTTCCTTCTGGACCTAGCAATTAAAATTAACTGTAAACTGTAACTTTCTTTCTTTCTTTCTTTCTTTCTTTCTATTCCCTGTTAAACACGTCAGATTGTAGGTATTTGTATTTGTGACCTGTTAGCATAGCGGACGTGCGCTCCCTCCATTAATTATTCTATAATTCAAATATAATGAAATAAAAGGATGATGGACTAGACTCTGTCCTGTGCACACCTGGCGAATGTGTCCTGTGTCCTGTGCACACCTGGCGAATGTGTCCTGTGTCCTGTGCACACCTGGCGAATGTGTCCTTGTGAATGTGTATGTGCACCTTGTTGTGCACATACTGGTCTCCTGTTAGAGACTTATTTAAATTTATTAAAATTTTCATAGCATTCATGTTTCATTCTATTAGTCTTTGCAGGTTTTTAATGTTGTCTCTTAAAAAGAAGACAGAAAAACCTTTCCCCAGTATGCATTTCCTATTTCAGTTGTGTCTCCGGTGCTTCTGCTGTACCTGAGGACGATCTGCCTACCAGGAGCAATAACTCTACACACGAGGGGGTTTATTAAGTAAAGTTTGGACTAAGATTACATCCTATAGATTAATTCCTCGAGTTTGCGCATGAATTCAGACCGGTTCAGATGGAGCGTGTGCTCAAACTCCTTCTGCTTATTGCTTTTTAAATTATTCTCCATTCGCTCTTTCCCAAGCCTGAAGGACACACACAGGAAACCGCGCGTGCTGTTCTTTTTTTTAGCTCTTATGTAACGTTCACCTGAAGTGACCGTAGAGATGAAAGCATTGTGTCTGGGCTGGAGAGGGGTCTGAACACCTCTTCACCCCCGACCGTGACCGCTAATTAGCCCAGATTACCGCTACCGCATGCTCGCCTGCTGAAGCCAGGAACGAAAACAGACGGCAATTGATAAACCCCCAGCGGGCGAGATCTAGCTTAATCAGCTAACTACTGCTTCTTCATCAGGCTGTGGAATACAACTCGTCACAGTTAAAGGATGACGATGAAGCCAAAGGGATTGAAATGATTTCCAAGCATAAGGACATTACAGGTGTCCAAGGCTGACTTACGAGATTCGAGACACCCAGAACTTTCAGATAATGGACAGCTAAATGGTGATGTGTATATAAACGTCCTGTTTATATATAAACCACATGATAAAACACGAATAGTGCATCAAATTACCCATAATGCTCCACGTATGATGCTGTTGCGTATAATAAGTCAGGTTAGTCTTCTTCCTCAGGGTAAGGTTTGGCACTAACGCGCGAGTCGAGCCAGATCACATGGGCGGAGCTTAAATTAGCGCAGACGGTGCATTGATTAAGCGATCACGCAGATTAATCCTGATTAGCGCTGATTAATAGCTGTGGCTGGAATCGCAGATTGCAGCGTCTGTCAAAGTTTCTCGCCCGTCTCTGATTTGAGAGATTTGAGATTTGTTTCCGGCGGATTTCTTTTCTTCTCGGAATTATGATCACCACTTTCTCAAAGGCAGCAGGGTTTCTGTGCTAGTAGTAGTAGAGACGTCAAGTCATCCTAGCCATCTGTAATTTTGCACGAAAATACTATAACTCAAGATTTTCAATTTTGCTAGTAGAAGATGTGAGTGGAATTCTGAGTGATTTTCTTTGCAAACTGTTATTTTAAAACAAAAAAAAATCTTTCTTTCTTTCTTTCTTTCTTTCTTATTTTTTCTTCCTACCTTTTCCTTTTTTCCCCTCTCTTTTCATCTTTCTTTATCTCATTCATTTCTTTCTTGCTTCTCAGGCTTGTTTATTAATTTTCTTTCTTTCTTTCTTTCTTTCTTTCTTTTGTATTTTCTCTCCCTTCCTTTTTTTTCTTTTTCTTTCTTATTATCTTCCTTTCCCTAATTTTTTAATATGATCACAACTTTCACAAAGGCAACAGATTTTTTTTGTACTATAAGTATTAGTAGGTCAAGTAGTTTTAGCCTTTTGTAATTTTGCAAGAAAATACTATAATTCAGAATTTTCAATTTTGCTAGTAGAAGATGTGAGTGGAATTTTGGATATTCAGCGATTTTCTTTACAATCAGTTATTTTAAAATGTAAACAAAATTCTTTCTTTCTTTTTTTCCTTCATTCTTTCTTTCTTATTTTTTCTCCCTTCCTTTTCCTTTTTTCCCTCTCTTTTCATCTTTCTCTCATTCATTTCTTTCTTCCTTCTGGAGCTTGTTAAAGTTAACATTTCTTTCTTTCTTTCCTCTTTCTTTTGTATTTTCTCTCCCTTCCTTTTTTCTTTTTCTTTCTTTTCAACTTTCTTTCCCTTATTTTTAATATGATCACAACTTTCATAAAGGCAGCAGGTTTTGTTTGTACTAGGTGTAGTAGTAGGAGCATCAGTCATTTTTTTAGCCATCTATAATTTTGCACGAAAATACTATAATTCAAGATTTTCAATTTTGCTAGTAGAAGATGTGAGTGGAATTCTGGACATTTAGCGATTTTCTTTACAACCTATTATTTTAAAACTTAAAAAAAAAAAACATTTTTTAGCTTTTGTATTTATTTTATTATTTATTTTTCTTTTTTTTAATATATTTAGGCAGTTATAAAAATCCTTCCTTGTGTAATTTAAGTAAAGAATTATGAAATACAATAAACAATAAACAGGATCTGGCTGTGTGAACCTTAAAACCCAAATCATTTTAACATAGTTTTTTTTTTTTTTTTTGCATTACTTTGTTTTAATAAATGTTTACAGGTGTCAGGATTGTGCAGTATTACAAAGTTTGTAAATATTGTGTAAATGTACACATTTTGAACATAACGATACGGTTCTACATACAGTACAGTAGCATATCTGAAAACCCAAATGCACAGTTTGATGTCTGAAGCCTCCCACGTCGAAACACACCGGCACGACTTCTGTATAAGCAAATGATTTATTTTTTGTAACCAATGAGTTTCTGACATGTATGTCATGCTGCTTGAGTTTTAAGGGTTAAAAAAAATCATTTGTGTGTAAAAGGGTTAAACACATCCGAGAAGAGTGAAGTGTACGGTCAGCGTTCGAGATTTAACACCTACGGATTAATTAATCTCACTCACTATAAACTCATTTAAAGTAATGTTATATCTTTTGCATTTAATGGTTTAAGGTCTGACAGGCCACCATGACATGATAGAGGAGCCGTTTCTCAGTCCTGGAGGTGTTTGATCCTAATCACAGGTGGGAGCGTCAGAGGGAAATCCAGGCCTGATCTTTAGGACTGACTGTCCACACTGTTTTATATATGAAGTGATCAGATGGGATTTGGCTCTGATCAGACTGGCAACCCAAATCCAGCACATTTTCGCCCTCTCTGCATTGGTTGCTATGGTAATGGTACTGCAGACCAGAGGTGGCAGAAGTACATAAATTCAATACTCAAGTAAAAGTACTTAACTACAAATACAAGTACATCAGTAGCACTAGAAGTTCAATTTAATAGTCATATAAAAAGTTCCTTCACACCTCTTTTGTTCAGTATGTTAGCTAGTTAGGTAGATCACTTCTTCTTTTTTTTGTTAACTTTTCCTCAATTGTAGTCGTATCCGTGCGCTGTTGAGGGTGGCGTAACTCTCTAGGAGGGCCGCTCCTTCCGCTTGCGTGAGCTCACGGACGCCCATGATTGGCTGATTGATGTGAGAGCGCCAAGTGCCTCCCATCCAACACCCCATTGAGAGAGCTCGGCCAATCAACTATCTTTCCAGGACTTCGGCTGCGTGAGGCTACAGCATCACCCGGGAATCCAACCAGCAATAACCAAGTGTAGCCAAGCGTAGACTGTGGGGTGTGTGTTGGATGACATCAAGTGCTGGCGACGTATAACAACAGACGGATAACAAGAAGACAGCTTAGGATGGAGATATGACATCTCACCCTTCAGGTGATATCTTTGTCTAGTCATGGTCCGTCTCCATTTCTTCCATTGTCTTCCCACCTAGTCTTCAACTATGGATCCATGTCCATATCATGTGATTGTGTGGACTTGGAATCCTCCATCACTTTTCGAGTGATGTAATGGACAATTTAACATCCGATATGAGCGTCCAGACTGATGCGTAGCTTTAGGAATGCGATCTGTATCCAATTTTAAATCAGATCAGATCTTCATTATGAAATCAAAAATCAGATTCAGTCTGGGTTTTTCCTCTTCAGACTACACGGAAGCAGTCAGATTCCATACTGATTCCAATACGGATCAGCCCTGACGCGCTCATGAGCGTAAGACGGACATTGTTTCATCTCTGAACATATTGAAACATGAATATTCATCCCAGACGTACAGTAAAGCCCGATGACTCTACACTTCAAATTTTGTTGTTGTTTTTGCTCATTTTATTTCCTTCACACGGATCGTTGTAGAGAGCTTGTTTTCCCCCCGAGACGTTTTTTCACCTCCCGGTTCCTGATGGTGCTTTTCAGTCATTAGCGTCAGCACTGTATCTGTATCTTGATGCTAACAGGTGGTCAGTCTTTCAGTGTAAGAGACACCTTGTGGCATTTGTAACTTGTGTGTGAAAGAGAGAGAGAGAGAAAAAAAAAAAACGGGCGAGAATTTAACACGTCTCCTTGTTAAAACCGTGTTTAATATTAAACTGTAATTCTGTATAATTTGTCATTTCACAGATGGCAAGGGAAAAAAAAAACATAATTAACCAAGTGTTCACTTTTTTTGTGTGTCAAAGGCATTGTGTTTGACTCCCAATTTCAACCATCCTTTTGTACTTTATTTCATGCCACATGATTAACAATTTCTTTTTTAAATTCAGGGGAAAAAAAAGAGTGTTAGGAAATAAAACTAGGGACAGTATATTGTTTTTGAATACATGTTCATTTGGGCGCCAAGACTTTTGAATTTGCATTTTTTTGGAGGGAGATAAAACCATGTCAGTTTTGACTTCTTATATTAATGCACTTCTTCTGATTCCTTATGGTTTCGAGAGTAAAAAGCAGATTTACAGGAACGTCTAAGCAGTTGTTTATGTTGATGTAACGTACCTTTAACGGAAGGAGTCTCCAGTGCAAGGTAAAAAGCCTCTGCGTTTTTTGACGTTGTCATGGTTTCTCCTTTTTTCCCTTCTCTCGGTCAGTCTGGAGTTGACTGTGCATATAGATGTGCTGTGCTTTCTGCAGATCCTTCCTGTTCACGAAGCCTATAAATCTGTAAATCCTGCCTTAAGCACTCGATCATTTCCACTTTGCATTAAACTGTGTTATGCCCACTATGTTTAGCTCTGCCACCTGTTGCTTATTGCAATGCCGTTTATCGCTTTCGTACCTTAGGAAAGGAAAAAGTATATTGCTTTACAGTCTTGTCATCCCAGTGTTTGTTTATTCTAATGCAGCATCTCATAAATCTCTCATAAACATGTTACGTGTCCGGATATAGCCGCTGTTAAGCCGCAGCGAGCGACAGAGCACCTCGTGATGATTTAATAAAATAAATCTCGCCTCATTAGGACAATCCGACGTTAAAAACGGAGCGGATTTCATTTTCTAGCACTTTTTCCCCCCTGTAAGTGAAAGTTGCTTTATCATGTGTGAGGCAGCAGACTCCGTGGCTCTGTGTTTCTTAGCAACCGAGCGTCATGCAGCGGCGGATTTGGCTCGTCTCTTCGGCTCTATCTTTATAAACCTTATTCGCTCCACTGCCTTCTGTTTTTAGCCTACAGTCTGTAACGTTTTTTTCCCCCTTTTTCCCCTCTTTAGGATGCAGGTGAGAAAAACTCATGAATGTGTTTCTGTATAATTACCACATGACTGTAGGCTGTATAGTCAGCTATACTTTTCTAGCATTGATTCACTTTTACTGTCACCTTTTACCCTTAGTAACTTTTATAAGTTATATCAACATATTCATTATAAGTTATTCGTTATAAACCGACTACAATTTATATATTTTTAGCATCTTTATTTGTGGGAATATCATCTTGCATAGGACTATAAGTTAATTTACACTGCTTGGCCAAAAAAACAACAACAAAAAAAAGTCTTCATTTCAGGAGGTTCAAATTTTTCGACTGAATCAAGCAAAGAAAACAACTAAGGAGATTTGAAATGACTGAAACTGAGTTAAGAACCCTTCAACGCATTATCGAAACCTGGAAGGATAGTGCTGAACCGTCGGAGATCACTTAAACTCCTGGTGCAGTTGCATGGTAAAAAAGAAATGTCCAGTAGAAATCTGAGCTATGTTTAATAGTGAAAGTAAGAGCATTCATAAAAAATAAAAAAAAGTAAATAAATAAAAAAAACACTTGGTGTGATGGAAAAATGTCATGTGACCTGACGAGTCCAGATTGACCTTATTCCAGAGTGATGGGCGTGTCAGGGTAAGAAGGGAAGCGCATGAAGCGATGCACCCATCATGCATAGTGTCCACTGTACACGCCTCTGGAGACAGTGTTATGATCTGGGGTTGATCAGTCGCTCAGGTCTAGACTCAGTGACTACTTGTTGACTAATTTTTTTTCACTTGTTGATTAGTTTGACTCATTTACCAGTCAAACCAGTCATTAACCAGTTTAACCAGCAGCGTCTCTGTCCTGTGATGAGGCATAAATCCTGACTGATACATTTCATAAATGTTATTCCTATATATACTGTATATGTATATATATTGGTTGAAGATAAAGGTGAGGTTTGGTATTGGCCTATAGTTGAACAGCTGACGGGTCGAGGACAGGTTTCTTAATCAGGGGTTTAATTTGTGCTATTTTTTTACAAGATTCAGAAACATAGACATTACTGAGTGAAGAGTTAAATATGTTTTAAAAGAGGTTCAGTTATTTCTGGTGTTATCTGTTTGAGGAGACGTATTTGAGGAGATATAGGATTAGAAGTGATTAGTGAAATTAGTTTAGTCTCTTGAATGGGAGTAAAATATTCTCTGCTGATCTGATATACTGTAGTTAGATTATCTCTTACATCAATATTTATTAAACTCCCTGGTTGCAAAGCCTTAATGTTTTGCCTGATATTTTTAATTTTGTTATCGAAAAAAATCATGAAGTCTGCACTACTATCATCATATGTCGCCTCGAAACAAAAAATTTATCTAGACTAAGCTGAATATAAATTTTGTAAGCAGCTAAACCACTACCTTAAAGCTATAGCAGGGTGACTTGGTGTTAAACAGCAAAGACTTTACCACTATCAGGCTAGTAATCATAGCTATTAACCATTTACAAAAGAGAAACAATGTTGAAAACAAAAAAGAAATCTAAGAAATGTCAACATTTACCTCAGAAATACTAATAATAGTTATAATATTATAATACTATTAATATAATAATAGTTATAATAATAATAACAACTATTTTTGTAACTAAACCTGCACAGGAGTTCAGCTAAATGCTAGCGAAATTGAAGGTAAACATGACTGGATTTGTTCTATCGTTAATGTAACAAGAACACTTTGTTTCAAGGCAACTAGTAAATGTGGACATTGAAAGATTTCTTACTATTAGACTATTAATTTTCAAGCCGTGAGACGTTTAAAGGCACGGTGGTAATGAGTGGAATATAAATACCAGAACTGTCAACATTTACCTCAGATTTATTGTTAAACTTATATAAAAAAATTACTTGTATCACAAAATTTCATCTGAAAATACACAAACGCCAAGCGTGCTTTAGTGAGTTGGACATTCTTTAATACGAAAAAAAACAAACAGAAAAGTGAAGTGAATAAGTGTGACTGGATTTGTTAGTTAGCTATTCTACAGACAATGTTAAGGCATGGCGGAATTAGAAATTAACAAATCAGAATATCAACATTTACCTCACACGTTATTTACATATTAAAATAATAGTTTTCTACAACCAAAACAACACACTTAGCATCAAATGCTAGGTAATTAGAGGTAAATGTTGACCTTCCTGGTGTTTCTACGCCATTTCTATTACAAGTTAAACCAAAAACTAGCCAGCTAACAGCTGAAGAAACTCTGACTCTAGTCACTGCTATTGGAATTTAATTGCACACTCAGGAACGCATTTTAAAAAATGTACAATGCCATCTGTTGAATTTTGAGATAACCTAAGATGTTTTTCAAGGTCGATTTAAAAATACATAAAAATTTATGATGTAAGGGAAAAGTTTTCCATTTAAATTTCAAATTAGCATATCTTTTCCTCCTGTGGGCCGATTGCGATGAAACATCAAGCTCAAGCCTCAAGCTCGATGTTACCTCAGGCTCGGCCTATTACACCTGTGAAAACCCCATTCAAATTCGTTCAAGTATTTTTTAAAAAATTTTTTATGTGGTGCGTGCTCAGACAAACAGACAGACAAAAATTCCAAGAAACATCTTGTTTCTTATGCCACCCAACCCCCAACCCCCAACCCCCCCCCCCCAACCAAAATAATTTTTTTGCAAGTATCTTTAACCTCTTTAACTTTTACAGTTTTATTATATGTATAGAATATTCGAAGCAACACTTAGCCTCATATCCAGGTGTAAAAAAATAACTGTGGCTAAAGTCAGATTTGAGAAGAACTATTATTTGGCCGAACTTGTGATGGTAATGGCGTAGAAACATCACGTATACGAATGAGCTGTACGGATGAGCCGCGTTCCTGTTTTACGTCTTGTGGCGGTAATTGATTCCTCAGTCGACTAAATTGATTTAGGGAAAATTTCCCGAGATCCCGACGCCTTTGTATAAATTGCATTTTCCGCCTTTTCATTTTCCTCCCCAGAGTCTTATTGTTGAAAGTTCTCTTTCTGAATTAAATCCCATTGTGGTGGTGGCTCTGACCTTTATTTTTTTTTCCCTCCTTTCTTTTTTTTCATTCTTTTATCACCAGACATCTCGCCCTTTGTCAGACGGCGGTGGGAGCGTGTAGAGGATTGTGGTGGATTTTATTGTTCCCCGGTACAGGGCACGGCTGATCCGCGGCTCGTCTTATTATAACTCACGACTGCAGGGCACCAAGCATGCTGTCGCGAAAAGCACAGCGCGCATGTCACGCTCATGCATTTTTCATTATTTTAATATAAAAGCAAAGCCCGGATGACGTTAACCCCGCTGCTCCTCCTCGGGTAAACTCTTAGACTCCGAGTCAGGAGGTTTCGCACACATTTTCCTGCTGGCTCTTCACAGGTAAGTGATAATGCAGTTCACGCTGAATTATCAAGTTAAACGGATAATAAATACGCAATAAAGCACACAAACACACAAATGCAGCGAATAAGATGAGTGAATCTGACAGCTGAGGTTTAATCAGTTTCCTGTGTGTAGTGCAGACAATAACATAGTATAAAGGTTTCCATGAGAATAACGTATGAACAATAAATTATTGCATGGAAACTACGAGGGGCGTTCACGTCAAACCAGTTAAGAGAGTAAAAACTCCCTTTATTTTTCTATATTTTTCTAACCCTAGCTGTACATGAGAACGTTAATATGTACTCCAAGATGTGTTGATGCAAACGATGAAGGACGTCTTTAGGCTGAAAAAACTGAACAGACCTAGAGAGAGAGAGAGAGTAGAAACCATAATAGAGGCCAAAATGGCTATGTAGTACCTGGAATGCACTGGTGAACTCACTAAAAACAGCAACACCAACAACAGTTAAGCTGTAAGCAATCTAATGTGGATGGGCACAGCATTATTTCCATGGTAATGAAAAACCCCTTCACAACATCTAGCCAAGTTAAAAGCACTCATCAGGTTTAGCTCAAAGTGCAAACCACTGGGAAAACACAAGAACGGAAAAACATCTTTCAAAAAAATAATAAAAAATCCGGTGTGGCACTGATAGAAGATTGGCGAAGAGTAATGAGAATTAAAGAAAGGGCTCGTGTTCTAAATCATATCACAACATGC
Organism: Clarias platycephalus; assembly: GCA_030068275.1. Taxonomy (NCBI): domain Eukaryota; kingdom Metazoa; phylum Chordata; class Actinopteri; order Siluriformes; family Clariidae; genus Clarias; species Clarias platycephalus. The sequence goes on along the minus strand of JAQQZT010000012.1, from coordinate 3,974,117 downwards.
TGGAAGCAGGGTTATGGCATGGGCGTGTACGGCTGCCAGTGAGACTGAGCCACTGGTGTTAAGTTGTGAAGTGACTGCGAATAGAAGTAGCAGGACGAATTCTGAAGTGTATAGAGTTCTACATTCTGTCTAGATTCAGGTAAATGTTGCACGACAGATAGAGCTGGTAGAGCTTCACAGTATAGATCGTCCCCGACTTACGAACATTCTAGTTACGAGTTCTCCGCAGATACGAACGGACTGCGGTTCTACTTCCGGTTCAACCACGGAAATTCTTTAGCTCATGTGTATTATATAAAAAAATAGACACTGCAGTGCAACAGATACCAATATTTACAATTATATATAACATTTTCAGTGTGTGAGTGACACACTGTATTAATGGTACATTGTATGTGTGTGTGGGAGTGTGCGGGAGAAATGAGTCAGTTTCATTGAATCAGTCCGGGAGCACGATGATAGAAAACGGCTGTCCTGTAAAGCTGTCCTGATGGTGAATAATCCTAATTCTGGAAAAAGATCTTAACAGCTCTGAAAACACAGAGTTCACAGTCCAATACAGTGGAAAACAGCTGACAAAATCTGAGACAAAATGACGTCCGAGATTCCCCTTAAGCACGGTTACAGTTATTGGCCACATGATGGCAGAGTTAGTGAAGTGAATTGGTATGCTTTACATTGTATATTCGTATCAAAGACGTATAAGTCTCACTTTGTCTGACTTAAGAACAAATCGGACTTACAAACGTGCTCCCGGAACGGAACTCGTTCGTAAGTCAGATGCATAATGCGCAACGTATTCAGCTCAGGGGAGGAAACTCAGCATTTTTTTTTATGTCTGTGGCTTCCAGACTTCAGGCAGTCATCAACTGTGGTGTTTTTGTCTCCAAGAGTTAAAAACAGTCCTAATAATAATTATGGTTGTTAGTTCGTCAAATTACTTGTGAGCATGTGAAAATGGAGAGACTTGTGTAAGCACGTAAATAAATGGAAGTAATGTAGTATTTTTGTTAAAACCCCTTAAATTTAAGCTGAAAGTCTGCACTTTATTCACACACTGATTGCTTCATTTCAAATCCACTGTGGTGGTCGAGAAAAGCAAAATTACACAAATTGTTTTGACTGTCCACTGACTGTACGTTTGGACTTGAATGCGCTTGCAGATGACGGGGAAATCATCTCCGACATGACGGAAACCATGCCGATTATGTCTTCGTTGAATCACAAATCAGGTTATCTTAAACCTACAAGCTTTATGATCAGGACGACTAAAAGCAGCTGATCCAGAGTAAAACCCGAGCTCCGGGTTCACAATCAGAACGCAGCGAGAATTGAGTCGTCGTCAGATTAAGCAGAGGATGCAGCAATGCTTTTAATTAAACTGCTTATTTTGCATCGTATGCTTGATTTCCTTCTTTTGCCGTTGCTTGGTTACTGTGAATAAAGCTAATTTTTATTTGGAGTTATCTCAGACACGCGTGCACTCTCACACACACACACACACACACACACACACACACACACACACACACACACACACACACACACACACACACAC
>JAQQZT010000012.1:3956222-3972459 GCA_030068275.1 Clarias platycephalus | reverse complement strand
ACACACACACACACACACACACACACACACACACACACACACACACACACACACACACACACACACACAGTGTAAATTATTCAGCAGACAGACTGCAGTGGCACTTCCAGGCTCTGAGAGACGAGCGTTCATAAAAAAAAAATACACTGTATGGGTTTGTACAGAAATATGTGCCGTTTAAACACAAATTCTTAGCTGTTTTTAAATATCCACACAGATTCAGTCATCGAGTCAAGGCTGTCTTGTGTGATATAAAGTCTTGGCCCCCCTCTAGTTGCCTCACTAACTAGATATGAAGCAAGAGTGTGTGTAGCTGGTACGGTTATAAAGATAGACTGAAGCTGAGACTGTAACTAAAATCAGACTGTATGTGTGTGTGTGTGTATGTTTGGCAAACAAAAACACACAGGCAAGAGAGTTTCGGTAAGTTTTTCAGAGAACAGTCTGTAATGCTGTGTGGTTGCACTGAGCTGTGAGAGAAGCACTGATGGTTACACCCACCTTCCCCAAACTCTCTCTCTCTCTCACACACACACACACAGTTGTGTCTGTCTTTCTTTCTTTCTTCCTTCCAGTTTTGCCTTTTGCAGTGATTCTACAGTTCCACTAAGTTGATTTGGTGCTCCAGCCTCAGTATTTATAGCGCAGCGACGCTGATTTTACAAACTAAGTGTTCAAGACTCTAACGGAGAGGTTCATAAAATAAATGTGTAAATATCGACATCGTGACCGGTGGAACAACGACGAAAAACAAACAGCGATGGTTGTAGTAGACTAAAGTGTAATGGAATAGAACACGAGGGAATAGAAAGCAGTAGAATGGAACACAATTTAATAGAACACGAGAATCAGGGAACGGAATACAGTAGAACATAGTGGAATGGAACAGTGACGTAGAACACAATAACAGAAAAAAAAAATATATATATATATACATATCAAATATAATAGGGCTATAACAGAGACAACAAAGATCAAAGAATGGAACGGAACACAAAGATTAGAATGCGCACCAAACAAACAAACACCGGAATGCAATAGAGCAAATGCTAATTGATGGAATGGAGAAGACTTTAGAATTGAATAACAATAACATAAAACATAAAACAAATAACACATTTCGTCGTAACGCTTCTATGACAATAACGTCTCTTTATCTTTAAAACTTAAACAGTGGAACTTAAAAAAACTACAGAATCGAGCAGAACACCATAGAATCAAACACTAGAACATAGAACACAAAGACCAGTGAGTGAAATAAAAGAGTGAACAGAAGACAATATATCACAGCGACATAGACTTCAATTAAGAAAAAAATAACCAATTAACAGAATGGAATAGAACCCTCGGGGGAGTGCTGTTGTGCAGAATATCAGCATGGCTGTGATGTAGACGTGAGCGTGCAGCACGATTTTTAGTCTGATGTTGCTTTTATACACCAGTTTCACAAATTATCGACATATTATCGACATAATTATAACAATTATCTCCAGATTATGATTTCTGTTAAATCCCAAGTAACTTGGAAAATGGAAAGCTATTGTGTAGAAGTATGTGCGGTACACAAGCCCCTTACTCTTACACAAGGTCTTGATCAGGGGTTAGAGGGGGATTTGAAAGCCTTCCTTCCTTCACTATCGATACCTGGTTCCTTGGCATGTACTCTGTACGTTATTTACCACATGCAGGACTCTAAAGACAACGTACGGCCTGATTAAACTTTTTAAACGGTTTTATTTAATGTATTTGATTCAAGCAGACGGAGATCAGTTTAGGAGATCAGTTCGCCTCTACGTGAGACGTCTGGGACGGCATCACGGCGAAATTGCGGTTTAGTCATCCAGAAGATTTATGACGCTCTTATAAGAGACGTTAAATGACATCTAATGTTTAAATTGCGCGTGTCGTCTTTATGGCCGTGTCATTTATACACTCGTCTCACGTCGCCGTGACGTTTCTGAGAGAGCTGTAAAACGTGTGTGTGTGTGTGTGTGTGTGTGGGTGTGTGAGTATGATGAGACATCGTTACGGAACGCTCTGCCAAACGTACAGTGATGAGATGATGAACGACTTGTCTGTGTAACGCTTTCAGACCGAGAACCGGATCTCTGTTAAGATCAATTATACATTGATGTTCTGTCACATCCTCTCGTGTGTGTGTGTGTGTGTGTTTAGCTTCTCTTCTGGCTCTTTTTTTTAGGTTTTATTACCCGTCTTCAGGTTATGCTTTGACAGCAGATATTTCTGCTTCATTCCTGAGCTGCAATGTTTCTGCTACCTGATATATAACCACCGCTCTGTCACTGAAATATAACTCTGTGTGTGCGTGTGTGTGTGTGAGGGGTAAGGGGGGGGGGGGGTCCTCCTGCAGAGTTTCTGCCTCTAAGTTATTCAAAGATGATCTTTTTCATTCCTCTACTTATAAAATGCAATGTTTGTGTATCAGTTGGTCTTAGTAAAGGAGGCGTGGCCTGTGTATCTATTAGTTTTAGTGAAGGAGGCGTGGCCAGTGTATCTATTAGTTTTAGTGAAGGAGGCGTGGCCAGTGTATCTATTAGTCCCACTAAAGGAGGTGTGGCTTCTGGATCAGTCGGTCACAGTGAAGGAGGCGTGGCCTGTGTATCAGTCGGTCACAGTGAAGGAGGCGTGGCCTGTGTATCAGTCGATCACAGTGAAGGAGGCGTGGCCTGTGTATCAGTCGGTCACACTAAAGGAGGCGTGGCCTGTGTATCAGTCGGTCACACTAAAGGAGGCGTGGCCTGTGTATCAGGAAAGAAGACACACTTCTGTAACCACAATTTGTTGTTAAATTTCAGTTTTGAATTTGCAGAATGAACGGAGTAATTTAGGGCGTGACACAGAACCAAACGTACCCGATATCATTTATTAAAAACAATGCCATAAAGGCTAAGTTTGAAGTCTTTGAAAGTACCTTGAGCAGATTAAACAGAGCCATAATCACTGACTTTGCATCAGGAGTGTGAGCGGCTACTCACGAGTCTGCTAGTGATTCATTCAGATCTGACAGCTGTTCACTTTCTTTCTTTTTTTTCCCTTTCATCTGAAACTGTCAAAATATTTGCATGTGCAGTTTTAGTGGAATCATGTTTCATTCTCAATGCGGTCTCCTTTCTCTCTCTCTCTCTCTCTCTCTCTCTCTCTCTCTCTCTAGAGAAGTTGTTTGGGGAGTTTGTGAGCTGGGACATGGAGGACGCTCTGTCTCGTCTCCCTCTGAAGCCCGGCCAGGCTCTCACCGTCACGGTTAACATCCGAGCCAGGCTGGACTTCTCCAGTCAGGAGAACCTGCTCCAGGACCTCAACGATGGTCAGTATGCTTAGAAACACACACACGCAAAATCACACATACATACACACACACATGCCAGAAAACAATCTAGATTCAGGTATACAATCAGAAAGCCAAACCAAAACAGACGCTTGTCTAGAGCTCTCTAAATCCACTCAGACTAGCCGCTGGGCCCACAATTTAAAAGCTAGGAGTACAGGAACATGATCCAGACATCTGGACATCTGTTGAACTCTAGAAGCATTCTTCTAGCACAATCTAGACCTCCAGAAATCTAGACAGATCCTGAAACAAGCCACACAATCTAAAAAAAATCATTTAAAGCTCTGAGCACAAGAAAGATGTGAGACACTCATCTGGAGCACTCTACGAACTCAATCTCAACACGATCTTGATTCCAGGTACACAGTCTAGACAGTCAGACACACGCTCTAAAAGACCCCACCTCGACCACCATGGGATCTAGAAAACCTGGTCCATCCTCTAGGAGCTACAAACAAAGTCTAGAAGCATGCTATGTCACTTTAGAGTATTCCAGATACAGATGGTAGTCACGCGGTATTCTGGTTTTACCGCCACGCCTCACAGTGGCAGCATTTGGGTTTGTTGCTGGTTGCTACCGCTGAGTGAGTTCCACCCTTTTTTATGAGATGAACCTGGATGCTGGAGAGACCATCCCAGATGCACTCTTCTAACCCAGTTTAATGGCTGGAGTCTAGAGCATCCAAATACCTGCAACAAGTACTACTAGAGTAATCTAGAAACAAAATTGGATTTTGTTTTGAAATTGGATTCTCATTGTAGAGTAAGGTACACTCTTATCCAGATAGGGTCTGTGGGGCTGCGGGCTTTTATTCCATCCAAACCCGGGCCACACCGGGTTTCACATCACATAATTAGACCACGTCTTGGTCTCCAACCAACTGTCAAGTGCACCTTTAACCAAAGCCTGCAACCACTCTGACCCATTGTAGACCGTTGCTCTAGAACTTACTGGAACCTTTGGCTCAGAGCAATGCAAAGCACCTAAAATAAACTCTCTTAACAGGACAAACTACTGCCGTGGACAAACATTTTGAGAATGAGACAAATATAAATTTTTACAGTGTCAACGGGTTTTTATTGACAACCGCATCAAGTTTATGCAAACAGTCAATATTTGCAGTGTTTTTCAAGACCTCTGCAATTTGCACTGGCCTGCTGTCAATCAACTTCTGGCCCACGTCCTGAACATTTTTGCATAATCAATGCTTGGAGTTTGTGAGAATTTGTGGGTTTTTGTTTGTCCACCTGTCTCTTGAGGATCGAACACAAGTTCTTAATGGGATTAAGGTCTGGGGCGTTTCCTGGCTATGGACCCAAAGTTCCGATGTTGTGTCCCCCGAGCCACTTACTGTAGTTATCACTTTTGTCTTATGGTTCTCAAGGTGCTCCATCATGCTGGAAAAGGTATTGTTCATCACCAAACTGTTCTTGGACGGTCGGATGAAGTTGTCCTTGGAGGATGTTTTTGTTCCATTCTTTATTCATGGCTGTGTTCTTAGGCAAAATTGTGAGTCCCCTGGCTGAGGCACAACCTCACACATGAATGGTCTCAGGATGCTTTATGTTGGCATGACACTAAAGAGGTCATGTAAAAAATAATTGGTGCCGTGGCAATGTAGTGGTTGGCACTGTGACCCCGCACCTCCAGGGTCGAGAGTTTAATTCATGTGTGTGAAGGTTGCATGTTCTACCTGTTTCTTGGTTGGTTTCCTCCGGGTTCTCAGCCTCATACTTCCCGCGACCCTGTACAGGATAACTATAACGCTATAAAGCCTGAGTGAGAGAGACACATAGGTTCAGTACTTCATTTCAACAATCGGAATGTCCCCTTATGACCCGTGCAGGGTTTAATGGATAAAGTTGAGAGCACAGCAGGACGGTGTGACTTTTTTCTCCTTCCTCAACTGATCCTTTTCCTGTATGCTAGAAATAGCTTCGGCCCCGATGATATCATTCCTTAACAGGCTAATAAACTCAGTGCCCTCGACGGCAGCAGACGTCACAGAGACTGCGGCTGAATAACTCCGCACGGCTCTGATCTGTCTTTCTCTCAGACATTCGGCTATTGTACATCGGCCGAGTCTCATCACACTCTAACGGGAGGCTCGGCCCATGCATTATGCATGGTGTAAGTTATGCAGTTTGGTTACTTTGATTATCTTATTTACTTCTACAGTGTGGAAGTGTACTTATGAGCCACACAGGGCATGTTAAGGCTAAAAAAGCAGCTGTCTGTTTTGGAGAGCGCTGTCTCCGGGGTTTAAAGCTGATTAGTGATTAGCGCAGAATCAGAAAGTCTAGTCAGGGTAGAAAGATCAAACTTAGCATCAGACTTCTGGGTATTCTTTACTTGTTGCCCCTGGATAACGCTTTGATCTCTCATTAAACATGGTTCGAGCATAAAACTTGTTATGCTAGTATGATGCGAGCAAAGATTAAAAAATAAATAAATTATAGCGCAAACCTCAGACCTTATAGATGACTTACAACACCGGGATGACTCAGGATGAGACCCACACTTTTTATTTATTTATTTATTTTATAAATCATTTCCGAGTACACTTTAGGGCTCAGTTTGTTAAGGCTCTGAGTTACTCATCAGAAGGTCGGCGGTTTGAGCCCCAGCTCTACCCTTGAGCAAGGACCTTAACCCAGTCTGCTCCAGGGGCGCCGTAAAAATGGCTGACCCTGCGCTCTGATCTACTAACTAAAAGGTGATATAAAGAATTTCACATCATAGAAATGTATATGTGATGAATAAAGATCTTAACTCGGGAATTACTAGAACATGATTAAAAAATTTTTTTTTTTAATTTTAAATAATTAAAAATAAAAACGAAAGGCCTGTAGACCTTAGGATGGTGATAGTAGGAGCTTGTGGGCCTCAGACTGATGGGGGAAGAAGAAGTTTGTAGATCCCAGATGGTGAAGAGGGGAGAAGAACTTGTAGATTCGAGAATGGTGAGAGTAGGAGCTTGTAGACCTCAACGTGATGAGTAGAAGATTTTGAAGATGTAGAGGTCTTGTAGATCTTGTAGACCATAGGATGGTGAAATTAGGACCTTGCAGGCCTCAGACTGATAAGAGAAGAAGGTTGTAGAATCCAGAATGATGATAGTAGAGGCTTATGCGATGAGCTTATACGTGGGTGAGTCAAAAAGTATCGGCACTCTGGCTGTAGAATTAATTTTGATTAACTTTTGTAACAAGAGATTAAAATACATAATTTTGGGACATGATCTCCTTGCTCTTCAATACAGTTGATGATTGAGGATGCTTCCGTTCCACTCTCTGCCGTTTCTTCTCAGACTCGTAGTGATGAATCCGTGTCTCATCACCAGTAATGATTCTCTTTAAGAAACTTTCACCTTCCTTATAGTGTCGCTCCACATTCTGCTCTTCTGAGAATTAGAATAAAGAGGAGCCTCGAACGGAAAGCGTTGATTTAGATCAGTGATCACTGGTTATATCTTTAAGAGTGGTGTTCTGATCATTTCTTTTCATCATTTTATTTAGCAGATAAATGCCGCAGTGGCCCACGTTTCCTGAATTTCTGTTCTGATGCAAACGAGTAAATAAAAGAATGAACGAATTAATAAAATGACGGCAGGTCAAAGAACCGGATGAATAAAAACCTCTTCAATAGCGGCGTTGTCCTTGAGCCGCATCGTCCTTGCTTTAGGGTTTTTTCTTGTTTTTTTTTTTTTTTTTAATGCTGGTGTTTGTAGCGGCTCGCGCCGGCGACACCCAAACAAACGGTAATAAGCAGCGTAGCTCGGGTGATTGCTAATGACTAATGACAGAGTGGATGACGCACTGTCTACTCGCAGAATCACTTTGTTTGTTATAAAAGATAACCAGAGCGATGACAGCAGCCCCTTTAGCTCAGATAGAGTACTTACACTGTGAGTGTGTGAGAGGTGTGTACGTGTGTATAAAAGAAGAGAAGTGTGTGTACAGATGAGAATATCACTGAGTGTGAGAGAGAGAGAGAGAGATCATGCTATAAAGCCTTGTGGCTTCTGTTTGCGTGTGTGTGTGTGTGTGTAGCAGTGAATCATCCAGGGAGAGAGCGATCAGGGCAGTGCTGAGAGCTGCACTCAAGGGAACACAGTGATGGAACCTGCGTGAACAGAGCAAATAAAAGCTTCATTTGACTGTGATTTTAGGATCTCACACACACACACACACACACTCACTACATTTTTCTCCTGACTTTCCCTGAAAGTATGTTTTCCTGTTCTACTGACAGATTTTCTTTTTTATTGTTGTTGTTGTTGTTGTTGAATCTCGCAGTGATTGAAGGAGCTTGTGCACCTCAGGATGTAAGAAGGAGAAGCTTATTGACTTTAGAATGTGAGGAGTATGAGTTTATAGTCTTCAGGATGATGAGAAGGAGAGCTTGTAGGACTCAGGCTTTAAGGTGACATCAGGATCATAAGAGTAGGAGCTTGTAGACATCAACTTCGCAAGAAGAAGAACAAGAGGGCGGTGAAAGTAGGAGCTTGTAGGCCTCGGACTGATGGCGGAAGAAGCTTGTAGATCCCAGTATGATGAGAGTATTAGCTTGTAGACCTCAGGATGTGAGGAGTAGGGGTGTGTAGACGTTGTGATGAGAAGAAAAGCTTGTAGACATCAGAATAGTGATAGAAGGAGCATTTGATGAATAATGAATAAAAGAGCTTGTAGCTCACAGAATGATGGAAGTATGAGCCTGTAGACATTAGGATGACAAGAGGAAGGGCTTGTAGACATCATGGTAATGCGAGTAGGAGTTGGTAGACCTTAGGATGGTGAAAGTAGGAGCTTGTAGGCCTCAGACTGATGGGGAAGAAGGTTGTAGATCCCAGATGGTGAAAATGGGAGAAGAACTTGTAGATTCGAGAATGGTGAGAGTAGGAGCTTGTAGACATAAACGTGATGAGTAGAAGATCTTTGAAATTAGGGCCTTGCAGGCCTCAGACTGATGAGAGAAGAAGGTTGTAGAATCCAGAATGATGAGAGTAGGAGCTTATGGACAACATGATGATGGGAGTAGGAGCTTTTAGCCATCAGGCTGATGGGAATAGTAGTCTGTACCCCTACGAGTAATGGTAGTAGGAGCTTGTAGACATCAACCTGATGATTAGAAGAGCTTGTAGTCCTCAGAATGATGGGAGTAGGAGCTTGTAGACCTTAGGATGGTGAACGTAGGACCTTGTGGGCCTCAGACTGATGGGAGAAGAAGCTTGCAGATTCCAGAATGGTGAGATTATGAGCTTGTAGACCTCAGGATGATGAGAAGAGAGCTTGTGCATTTTCTGTATGGTAAGAACAAAAAAAAACTTGTAGACATCAGAGTAATGGTAGTAGGAGATTGTAGCCCTCAGAATGATGTGACTAGGAGCTTGTAGGCCTTAGGATAATTCCTCAGATTGATCGAAGAAGCAGCTTGTAGATCCCAGAATGGTGAGAGTAGGAGCTTGTAGACACCAGGATGATGCGAGTAGGACATGTAGACATGAAAATGATGGTAGTTTGAGCTTATAGACATCGGGATGACAAGAAGAACAATTTGTAGACCTCATGGTGATGGGAGTAGGAGTTTGTAGACCTTAGGATGATGAAAGTGAGAGCTTGTGGGCCTCAGACTGACAGGAGAAGAAATTTGTAGATCCCAGGATGATGAGAGTAGGAGTTTGTTAGACACCAGGATGATGAGAAGAGGAATTGTAGACATCAGAATGATGCGAGTAGGAGTATATAGACATGAGAATGATGGTAGTAGGAGCTTTTAGATATCAGGATGATGGGAGTAGGAGTTTGCAGACCGTAGGAAGTTGTGGGTCTCTGATTGATGGAATTAGCTTGTATGATATGGCTTGTAGATCCCAGAATGGTGAAAGTAGGAGCTTGTAGAACCCTCAGTATGGTGAAAAGAAAATCTTGTAGACATTAGAATGATGGTACGAAGACCAAATGTCTGATGGGAGAAGGAGCTGGTTCATTTCAGTGTGATGAGTAGAAGAGCTTGTGGGTCTCAGAATGATGTAAGAAGAAGCTTATAGATCCCAGGATGATGCGATTAGGAGTTTGTAGACTCCAGGATGATGAGAAGAGAGCTTGCAGACATCAGAATGATACGAGTTTGTAGATGTGAGAATGACGGTGGGGAGGAACTTGTAGACATCAGAATTATGGTAGTAGAAGCTTGTAGATATCAGATATCAGTAGATATCAGGATGATGGGAGTAGGTTTGTAGACCTTAGGAGCTTGTGGGTCTTCGATTGATGGGACAAGAAGCTTGTAGATCCCAAAATGGTGAAAGTAAGAGCTTGTAGACATCAGGATGATGAGGAGAAGAACTTGTAGACCCTCAAGACCTCTTGACATGTCCACCACGAAAGCCACGGTTAGTGCTTTCTGGTCGTTACACCTTAACGGCTTTCTCTAACAGCTCTCTCCCTTCTACTCTCTAACCACCCTTCCTCCTATTCTCACCTTCTCCATTGTTCACGTAACACGCCGTTTCAGATAGGGGAGGAACCTTTGACCTTGGAGAACTTAAATACGAGGAATTTACCAACCTTAGCTTAGACTGAAGAAGCTTCTTGAATGGGTAGTGAAACATTTCTACTAAACTAAGAAGTCGTCCAGTTGACGTGACTCAACTGCAACTCCCGGATAACCTCACCTGGATGATCACAGACGTACATTATGTGGACATTTCAGTTTGTGAAGCGTGCGAGGTTTGTGTACTTACAGTACGCGTGTGTGTCGACACCTGTGCATGGTCACTATATGGTTTTGTGTCACCGTTTGCTTTTGCGTTTGTGCAGCTGCCCTGAATTTTGCAGCCTCCAGTTTGGAGTTTGCTGAGGTCACCTATAGCACCATCTGTGTGTGTGTAGTCTGTTGTGTTGTATACGATCAGGCCACAAACTGTAATGACACTCCAGACCGCTGTGTGTGTGTGTGTGTGTGTGTGTGTGTGTGTGTGTGTGTGTGTGTGTGTGTGTGTTATTTACCATTCTCTTTATGATGAGATCCACTCGGCTCTTCATGGATGCTTCTGTTTCGGACGCTGATGGACAGATAGCGAGAGACAGACAGAGAGATTTAATAGCTCGGCAATACTGTAAAGAAGGACAAGTCACGGCAATACAGCAAACAGCGGAGCGGATTTGAGCGAGAGAGAGAGGGATGGAAGGAGACGGGCGGAGGAATGGTGTAACGAATGGGCTCGTCTGTTCTGCCTCCGTCGGAGAGTTATGTGTGTTTTTATAACGCACTGTTCCCTCCACTCACGTCTCATCATTCTGATCTCATCTCTCTCTCTCTCTCTCTTTATACGTTTGCTGTTTCTACCTACTTTGTCTAGTCTGCCTTTTCCCTCCCTCGTGGTCCCCTTCTCGGTTTTTGTCTCTCTCTTTGTGTGTGTGTGCACTTTGTTTTCATCTCCTCCACTTTACCGGTGAAAAGGTTTGATGTTCTTTTTGTCCCGATGTTGTTCAGGAAGAGGATCGAGCCTTGTCGTGGATCTAAAATCCTGCAAACCTTCAAACATCTGTCGTCTTAGTACTGTAGAACGAGTTACCGCTCAAAAAAGTAAACAAACAAACAAAAACATTTTTTACTTGTAATTTAAACACTAAAGTCAAATCCTGAATATCAAAAAGACAAAGAGAGGAAAAGAACGACATAGAAAAGTACTATAAAGATGTCAGGAATAATTGCTTATTTGATACGATAGGGCGTTCGAGTCAAAGCGGGATTTTTTTAAATTTTGGTGCAGAATAACAGAACACAGATATGAGAGTAAAACCTCCCTTTATTTCTCTATATAATCTCCTGCTCTACATTAATGCACTTATCCCGGCGTTTCACTAGTGCTTGGACACCATCAAGGTTAAAAAAAAAACTTTCTCAGTCCGCTGGAGTCATGCATCGTGTCTAAAACGCCGGCCTCCCAGGAATTCCGTTAATGACCCAAGCATGTAGAAATGGCTTGAGTTCCTGTAATGTACAAGTTCGTGTTGGTGAATGATTGTGTGTGTCTTCCACAAGTTGGAGCCAAGATAGATATTCACAGATTTTCAAGAATAAATGTTTAAATGTTTTACTGCGGCTAAGAGTCTCATCACCGTACCGTGCTCGAAGTCTTCTGTAAAGCTCAGTCGCTTTTTATGCCTCTATTTAACCAGGAGTTTCATCACAAGTCCCAGTTTGACCCGAACGCCGATGAAAAGTGATTTCATAGTTTGTTTATTTACAGTTACTGTTTTAAATGTTTCATATTCACAAATTTAATACTCCAGCGTTTTAAATCATTTATTCCAAATTCACTTTCGGTGTTCATTCAGGTCTCTTTCCTGGTATAAAGTCTAACGTTTTCTGAGTTTGTCGAAAAGCCGTACTCACTTATAAAAGTTTCTCTGTTTGATGTCACATCTTTGATGCAGCATCTTTTCATGATGTAAATATTTTGGTTGTTTTTTCAGCTAGACATAACCTTAAAAGTTATGCAGATTAATTCATCGATTCATTGACTGAACTTGAGTCCAGCGTGATTTAAAATGTCACATGCATATATTGCTGGACCCGCCCAGAATGTTGTGAAATGCCATCACGTGAATATAAATGAAAAATAATGTCACTGTATGTTTAACTAAGCCAACGTTATGAAAGTAAGCAGTTCATTAGTTAACATCAGGGATGCGTGGGCACACAGAGAGCGGGAGAGAGAGGTATACTACATATTATAACTAGGAAAAAAAAAATCATTAAATCAATCTGGGCCTTACATGTACGTGTCAAATATGACAATTTGCATATTATTTTTTGTATGATGATGCTAATTGCAAGGTGATTAAAAACTCTGTCTGTTTTTGCTCTCCTGCTCCTGTCAGCACTCAGACGCTTTCATACTGTTTAAGCAGCGAAACGCGTCGAACTTATTTGTTTATTCAGAGCGAGACTTTCTTGTTTTGAGGGATAGTTCTCCAGGATTCCTCAAGGACTTTTCAATTAACTCAGTCCAGTCCCTGTACCTGACCAAATACAGAGGACTTTTTTGTTAACCGCACAGCAACCCACTGTATGAATCATAAAAATTATGAAGCATAAAAACCATCTGACTTCAGGCATGACCCAGTGAGAAACAGGCGCAGATGATGACAGATGATCGGGACGGTGATTAGTATACTGATGATGCTGAATGCTGAGTGGTTGGAACAGACGAGAGGGGAAATGAGGTCGCTGCTGAGGTTGTTACATAAACAACCGATATTGCTTGACCTTGTCAGACAGGATCTATTTAAGTGATTTCTTGATTCAACAGGTCTGGTAGTAACCAGATCTGGGTGAAGCAAGTAAAATGTATAAAATTTTATTAAATGTGACAAATATGCAAACATATAAAAAGCAAGGGGGCAAATACTTTTTCACGGCCCTGTATATTGTATTTTTATGCTCTTTGGGGCCTGTTGCAGTAAAATATTTGTTACATTTCTAAAATAGACTCTACCTCATTTAATAATATAATTACAGTAGGGAATGAGGGGGCTCAAGACTTTTATACAGTATAGTATATAGCAAAGAACAATGCAGTTTTTTATGAGCAAGCTGGAGGTGACACTGGAGGACATTCTGAGAGGTCATGGGGAAAGGAAACATGTCATATTAAGTGGGGGTTCAAGACTTTTGCACAGTACTGTTTTTAGCAATGGACGCTGTCACAAAACAGCTTTCCATGTGGCAAGGAAAAACCTCCTGAGAAGTCATGAGGACGAAACTTTGATGGGAACCAGACTCAAAAGGTAACCCATCCTCTTCTGAGTCATACTAGAAGTGCAATCATGAATAATCTTCTTCTATAGATGTGCACTTTGAAGTTGAAAGTGAAACAGGAGTGTTTCAGTTACCATGAAGTCCATGTTGGTGAGTTTATCGAATGCGAGTTGGGTATAAAGCTGTTTGGGGCAATCTCAGACCCTGAAGACCAGTTGCGTGGGCCAGTGGTTCTCAACTCTGTTAACTCTGTAAATCAGGTGTGTTGGGAGCGTAGAAAGCACTAAAATGTCCTTGGCAGGTGGTCCTCCAGGACTGGAGCTGAGAACCAGCAGCATAAACCATCATTGTATGTAGCAAACACAGTCCAAGACTATCTTTATGGTTTCTACTGTAGATGTAACAGTCTTAAGTTGTATCTATAAGTAGAGTGCATGAGATGAGTGAGTGATCATCATGTTATGAGAACTCCAACCAGAAACGGAGCATCAATATGGACCAGAGAGCAGAAGGCACCAGGATCACTGGCATCTCAGGAGAACCCTCTTATTCTTCTTCAGGGTTTATCTCCAATGCAGCATGTGACGGGGTTTTAGGCTCTCGGTGTAGTGCAGACAGGGATTTACAACCAAGGCATTGTTAAACTAACAAGCACAAGAATTTAATATGTGCAGTTGTGGGGGGAAAAAACTTAAAGGACAAAAGAACAAGTCTGATCCTATAGTCTGTATAACATGGCTATTTTAAACCCCAATGCCAGTAAGTCAACACGCCAGGATATTCATAGACCTGGCAACCCCGGGTCTATCCTCAATCCCTAGACTTATACATCAAGAAAGTATAACGAATAACAACACATGGACAAATGTAACCAAAACAATACAAAACATAAAGAGACTTTTATTTTTCATATTTAGATTAATTTAATATATAATATCCTCTACACAGATCTTTTTATATACTTCGGCAGATTTGCAAAATTGAAGGTAGGTATAAGGAATAAAACTAAATATAGATTTAGCTATAACTGTGTAATTTTGTGCAGTTTATGTGTGGTTCCTCATGCTCCCAGAATCCCAGAGTCCTGGAATATGGTCGTTCCATCAGGGAAGAAACCCTCCATAGATGTGATGAACTGGTCATTCAGTACATTCAGGTCATCAGCTGAGTCTAGACCTGAGCAACTGAAGCAACCCCAGATCATAACACTGTCTCCAGAGGCTTGTACAGTCGACACTATGCATGATGGGTGCATCGCTTCATGCGCTTCCCTTCTTACCCTGACACGCCCAACACTCTGGAATATGGACTCATCAGACCTCATGACCTTTTTCCATCACTACAAAGTCTGATCTTCATGCTCCCTAGCTGTTATTCTCACTAACAAGTGGTTTTCTTCTGGACAGACAGTTGTTTAGTCCCAATCCTATAAGGTCTCATCACACTGTGAGTGTATGTATGGAAATGTTCTTACTTTCACCATTAAACATGACTTTTTTTTTTTTTTACCATGGAACTTCACAAAGTGTTTAAGTGATCTCCATTCATGATTTTTTCCCCCAAACACATTTCTTTTCACAAAGTTGCCGGTTCAACACTGTCCTTCCAGGGGTTGATAATGTGTCGAATGGTTCTTAACCCAGTTCCAGTTATTCCAAATCTCCTTAATAGTTTTCTTCGCTTGATGCAGCCCAATAATTTGACCCTTCTGAAATGGAGACAGTTTTTTGGGCCAGGCAGTGAACATTGGTCAAGTGTATAGCACCATAACGGTGGAATCATGAACATACTGTACATTACATGATTCTGGGACATTATACGTATGAATATAATGTCTGTAATGCTTTAATGTAATCTTAAAAAAAAAAAAAAAAGACCCTTAACTTCATGGAAATGCTTTTTTTTTTGTTTAATGTATCAGTCTCAATAATGAAGGAGATCTCTCTCTTTTGCATCGTCACCGTCTGAACCAGCTCGTTTCTGTAGGTTCTGTGATCCCTGAGCTTTCAGCCCGAGAAATAGAAAAATGGGCTGAAATTGTGTTCACTCGGTTCTGAGGGTTCGCCGACTATGTGTGTGTGTGTGGTGTGGCATTGCATACAGCTGCTTATTTCCTCTCAGCACTGCGTGACGTGTGTTTCTGTAGACCTTCAGCCCACTTACGTCAGTGCCCCCTGCGTCATTTTACCGTGTGTGTCTGTGTGTGTGTGCGTGTCTGTGTGTGTCATTGTGGTATGGTGTGTATGCAAATTGCACTAGTCAACAGTAGACATCTCAGGAATTTGAATGAAGAGTGTGTTTAAAGTAAAAAAATAAAAAACCCACAACCCTACATTCAGTTTTTATTCCTTGATGTGAGTTACAGATGTGCATGTGTGCCCCTAGATACAGCCTTGATACATGTTTGCAAGTGTGTGTGTGTGTTTTAGATGGTATCAGTGTGACTGGCCTGCCCATCTCTAGCCCTCTAAGACAGATCCTGAAGCCCCGCCCAGAAAACAAGCAAGTCAACTCCGACGCCAACAAGAGCGAATACAACAATGTGAAGGTAGGACACTTCTCCACTGCACTACACTACACAACACTGCACTACACTACACTACAGTATAATACACTACACTACACTCCACGACACTACACTACACTACACTACAGTACAGTATACTACACTACACTACAGTACAGTATACTACACTACACTACACTACACTACAGTACAGTATACTACACTACAGTACAGTACAGTATACTACACTACACTACACTACAGTATAATACACTAAACTACACTACACTACACTTTGCTGCAGTACACTATACTACATGACACGACACTACGCTACAATACACTAAACTACATGAAACTACAGTACAATACACTATGGTAAGTGATACTACACGGCAGTACACTACACAACATGACACAACACTGCACTCAACTACACTACACTCAACTACACTACATCACTACACTACATCACTACACTACACTCAACTACACTACATCACTTATATTATATAATATAATATGTTATATTATTCTGTTATGTTTTGTCGTGTCCATTGCACTGTCACTTTGTTGTTGCTCTTTGTTTGCACATTTGCACGTGCACTTT
>JAQQZT010000012.1:3878136-3899772 GCA_030068275.1 Clarias platycephalus | reverse complement strand
CTATATGTATAAAATAAAGAATAAAATAAAATGTATTAAACTTTCTAATGACACTATCATGTCTTTTTCAAGGAAACAGCTGCTTTATAACTTCAAATATATTTTAAAATGGTCATATTTCTCACCACAAATTTCCCCTTTTTAGCTTTCTGATCAAGCTAAGTCAGATGTATTAATGTAGTGAATCATCTGATGTCATTAATTATTTCAGGGCATTTTTCATTGAGCAGGTGTAATATTCATTAATATTAATATTAATTATTCTAATTCTTATATTCACTCAATGACAATCCTACCTACCTGTACTCTCCCTGCCGCTGGTTTTAACGAACAATTTACTCGGCTTAGTACATTTGGCCGCGTCAGTTTCTAGAGCTTTCTTTATTTTATTTTTTTTAATTCTGGCCTTTTCAGCGCCACCTTTGCGCTTTTTATTATAAATTTTTTCATCTCTCGCGTATCTCTTAACAACTGATTGAGCTGTCGGGGGAGACGAATGATAATTACGTCATCATTAACCTGCAGGCTGCGAGAATATAAATAAAAAGAGTGGAGCTGCGGTAAAATAATGAATAAAAAGAGTGAGACTATGGTTAAAAAAAAAAAGAAAGAAAGAATAATAAATAAATAAAAAGTGCGACTGCTGTGAGTGCAGGTAGCTGGGGACACCGGCCCTCGCGGCCAAAAAACGGACCAGCCCACCGGGAAATCTCCCGGTCCTCCCGATTAGCCAATCCGGGCCTGGGTGTACCGTTTCCACAGATGCGTCTCTTCCACAAGTTTCCATCGTTTTTTCAAGGATGAGGCATTTCACTTGCAGAATGTTCACGGGTTTGAGAAAAATGACAAAGAGTCAAAGGTGTCGACTTGGCCTCCAAACTACCCGGTTGTCTGTCTGAACGAGCATCTGTGGAATATGCTGGGTCTGATCTGACAGGTCCAACTTACAGGACCTAACGCATCTGCTGCTAATGTCTTGGTGCCAGATACCAGAGCACATCTTCAAGGGTCTTGTGGCGTCCATGCGTTGATGACTCAGAGCTGTGTAGGTGGCACAAAGCTGCTGTTAATGGTATGGCTGATTGCTTTTAAGAAACACCCGGCTCAGAAAAAAACTCTTTTTCTGAGTGTGCTTGCACAGGATAAGACTCATCCTCAGTACTCTTGCGCTGCTATAAACGAACACCTTGTTGTTGTTTCTTTTTGTTGAGAATTTTGGATGGCGCTATTACCTCGCGGTAAGCCAAGATCATCCAATCAGTTGGGTGAATAGAGACTACGGTGTTTAGAGTGCTAGCCAAGTGTCCTTTGCATGGCAGGACCTTTCAGTTGCTCTGTCCTTTGGATGTGTGGGCAGTCATGCAAGATGGCACATGATCCAAGATGTCACATGGGGGACTGCTGCTTTCCATTCTCCATGGCTCAGTGCCTCTATCATGCCTCTATACCCCTAGAAATGGTTCTATCATGTCTTGAGGGTGGTGTGTGAAAGGAAAGGAGAAGCAGAATCTACTGTATACTCACTGTGACCGTGGAGGATGTGGGTCATTTTTTTTTTTTTTTTTGTCTTTCTTTCAATGCTCAACGCACCACAGGATAAATGAGAGTGTTGATACGCACGAATGACTTGGCAGAATAATTGGGCTTTCATTCCATTGGATTGGCGAGATTTATGAAGTGAAAGGGAACACAGATCAGGTCTCTTATTTAATTGCCTCCAAACCTCAAAAGGCTGGCATGGGGTTCTCAATGAATGCTGTGAAAAGGTGTCAAAACCTTGAGAGAACAAAGCAATTTAATTGAGATCATCTAAAATGATTTTTACCTCCTGAAATGTGTCCAAGATGAAGACATTTCCTGTGCAAACTTAACATAACCTAATTGACATTTGTAATTAGGGCTGTTCTGTGTATCCATATGCAATACTTTTAATTCTGCGCAAATCCAAATAGACTGCTAGTCTTTTCATCTGCTAGTCCCCTTTGTGGTTGTTGTACTGTATGGTGAGTAACTTGTAAGTTCTTACTACTTGATGTGTGAAATATCAAACCACATTTCCATCTGTGTTGCTTGAATGCGAAAATAGCCAAGCTGATTGAACAACAGGGAGTCGAGCTGAAAGGTCTGGAGAAGATGGAACAGATGCTGAAACTGCCACATTGAGTCATGATCAGATTAAGTCTCCTGTCAGCCGCTCAAATGCGTAAAAACTTTAACTATTCCAGTCTTACCCTGGATATGGTGGATATAAAAATCCACCATCCACTGGCCAATTACTAAAAGTGCATGTTAACATGTTGGGGCAACTGGGTAGTATGTAAGAACTGGCAGTAACCAGACTGGGGGAAAACACGGGGTAAGAATAAAAACTAAACTGCACGTCTGTTTAGTGTGGCTGAAGTTCTCTTGCTCGTGCATGCTTTGCAAATCGAGGCCTTCATATCTGCATACTGATGAGCTGGTAGCCTGGCACTGCATTTTTCATCTGTCGTCCGGAGCCAAGATGGCGTCCTGCCATCGCTGTAGCGCAGTCCTGTATTTTCCAGAAAGATGGACGTGAGCCGAATCAGGTACTCTAGAGCTGGACCCACCCTTTTCACCTCTTTATTTTTCTCTCTTTCTCTTCCGTCCTGGCTCTACTCCCAGCCCTCTCAGTTTTTCAGTCCATTTCAGTGTCCACTTCCTTTCCCCTTGGAGCTAATGCTAGCTGGTAATTAATGGAGTGGCAGTGCTAGCTCTACCCGCTAATTAACCACACAGCAGTGCTAGAGTTGGTTGCTAATTAAAAGAGCAGCACTGCTAACACTTCAACCTAACCCTCTTTACAATGCTTAGCCTAGCCTCTTGTGCAGCACTCAGGCCAAGATTGGCACAAAGCCTTAATAATTAACAAAGGTGGATTGTTACAGTATAACATCACAGTGAAGACTCACACACACACACACACACACACACACACACACACCTTTGGCTGTGATTGCTTTATGCAAAGCCTTGCTAAGGGGTTCTTCTAATTAGCAAAAGAGCACACACACACACAAACCTCTTCTGATTCATCCCCTCATGATGCTGCACTCGTTATGCATCAGCATTATGTAAGCATGACCATGAGGACCCTCGCGCTTAGAAAGTAGTTCAGTGCTGTCAGAAGTACAAACACACACATGGATGGTAATACAAAGAGACACTTGGCTCTACAACCACTCCAATGATTAAAAAAAAAAAAAAAAAAAAGTTAATTATTCATTATGCTGCTGTACCACATCTCGTTTTCATTAAGCACAGAGTGCTACATGAGAAAAGCCCACATTTTGGTCTCTTGTGCCCAGACGACAGGAGACAAGTAGGCAGTAAAAGGCCACCTGCTTGTCTTGTTGTCTAGTGCATAAAGTACACCATTCAAAACCCAAAGCTACAGTTGAATAGTTACTAAAGCCAGCACTGATACTCCAGTGTCGATCAGAAGAGTTTCCAGTGTTGCCCAGAGTAGGATCCAGTGTCACCACAAAGAGACTCCAGTGGCACCCAAAGTACCCCCAAGAATCCAATGTCACCCAAAAGAGACTCCAGTACTGGTTGCCCAGCAGAGACTCCAGTGTCACCAAGGGAATCCAGCATGACCCAGAGGAAAAGCCAGTGTCACCCAGAAGAGAAGTTGGGTTCCTCTCAAAATTTCTTCCTAATAACATCTAAAATAAGATGTTGTGCGGTTGACCTGGTGGAATAAAGTCTACAGTGTCGCACAATGATTATATGGCATGCGACTTAGCAAAGATTTACAGTAATGTCATTATTATTTTCAGCAGGAGCATCTTTGAAAATGTCCTGGTTAAACCCTTCAATGTCTAGAGGGAATGTTACCAATCCAAACTTTGGAAGAAATTCTGGCTAATCCATCACTAGTTAAAGAATTCTGATAAATACATCAATTCAGGGCACATTTGAATGTCTTTGCTTCTTATCCGACCACCATCGGAGTAAAAACCTTTTCTTTGCTTCTGTGTCTTCTGTACCCATGTACCCCGTTGGCGTAGTCCAACACATTATGAAGACGCAAACCACACAAACTGAGATTTGTCCACTTTGTAGCTTCCTCAGATGTCTTATTATTATTATGTTTTTTCATTTTTGAGTTTCAGTAATAACTGTTGTTCAAAATCTATTACACCGAAAAACCTCACAAGATAGTGGTGAAGAGCGTAGGCTTCTTGTAGACTTAACACAGAAGCGTAGATCAGGCTTTATGGGATCCCAGCCCTGGTACACACATCAGTCTCCCAAAATCTCTTCAGTTGTAGCTAGTTGATGATGTCGATTGAATGAAATGGCTCGTGTTCTTCTCAACACCTTCATTGGTCAACTAGAACATGTTGTTCGCACCTAGTTTAGTGCACCTAGTCACCGGTTTACGTCTTTCCCAGTCCTGAGGACAAGTCTGCATATACGAGGTCTGACAAAAGTGCTAACAACAATACCGTGTAGAATTATTCATAATAACGCGTCTCCATTACTGGGATAAGACTTAGAAGCATCTCAAAGACATTGTCTCAACGCAGCTTGTAAAGAAGACCAGATGTGCTGTACATGTTTCACAATCGAAACCTGAGAGCTCTTTTGGGTGACACTTGATAGAGGGATTCATTACAAATTATTATAATATACAGTACATGTATAGAAGAAGAATGACAAACAGTACTATGTATGATGCAACCAAGGATGTGATGAGATTGTAATTGAATTGAATTGAGGTGAGCACGGGACAGTTTGTATGATTACAGGAGCAGTTCTTAGACACGAATCTCACACTTACACAGTTAGCCGAGAGCCCATTAGTACTTGTTTTCTTGTTTTGTGTTTGGGCCGGTTATTGCTTTTGTGATGAGGTGAAGACACCAGATGAGTCGGAGATGTCGAAGGAGGAACCGAGTACTTTGAAAGAGGAGGCTGGAAAGAAAAAGGCAGCTGTAGTGCGAGATGTATAAAGACAGAAGGATGCGACGGCTTAGAGAACGAGGACATCTGCACAAACCCATAATCTCTCTGCTGTTGTTGTTTTGGCTAATCAGAACTCCTGGGCAGAAGCCACGCAATTAGCTGTAATGAGAGTCAGAACGCGTGATCGAGAGAGTATGTGAGAGAGAGAGAGAGAGAGAGAGGAGGGAATTTGGGCCATTTGGTGCCAATATCCTGCCAGTTCCCCCGTAATAGCGAACTCACCTGGTGCTCACGTGTTTCGTCTGCACGCTTGATTTATTAGCCTACTTAAACATTTAAACAAACACGCAAAAAACCAAGACTTCAGATTTGTTCATCACGTACCTGAAGTGAAGTATTACACCTGTGATGTTAGCTCGGTAGTAGCGTGATGATTTCCCTGTAGCTCTGCTTTGAGTAGGAGTTTAATGCGAACATTTGTGTGTGTTTTTTTTTTTTCTTTCTTTCTTTCTTTTTTGTCGTCTTGAGTTTTGTAATAGCGTCTAAATAGAAAGCCTGTTACAGAAAGGTCTTATTGTTGGCTATTAGCGTTGGTGGTGTTTTCACACTTAGTCTTCGAGTCCTTTGTTATCTAGTGATGCGTTTGATGTTGTGATGAAGTCGACTTGTTTTATTTTCTGACTCAGCGTTTGATCGAATGAATAAGCGGAGGAGCGAGGGAGTTAGAGAGGAAAGGACTGAGTGATGGAATGTGGGTGTGAGAGAGCGGACCAGGGGATTCGCTAACAATGGGAGGGGAGGACGTGCAATTTCGGGTGTGTGTGTGTGAGAGATAGAAAAAGTGAGGAGAAAAAGGAAGGGTATTTTCTGGATTTTTTCCCCCCCCCCACCTGAAAATGGCTGTCTTGTACTGTATGTGCTTTAATATATGAGAAAGTTATGTAATATATAGTTGGTGGAACCACCCTTTCTCTTTCACAGTGATGGAGACAGACATGGTGTGTTGTTTAAACGAGACAGAAGTACTGTACTGCTTAATGTTAGACGTGAAGTAGGCAATCAAACTATCCAAAGCGTCATTTACTTGTCAGGGTCAACAAATGCAAAAAGGTGCAAATTTAATGAGAAACAATTATATGAGGTCAATAAATACGACCAATATAGGGAAAACAAGGCCAAAACCTAATACACAGTACAATACAAAAAGAGGTTTGTGTTGCTAACAGTGGAAATTGTGTATTTAAAATGGGAGTAGATACAGCGATTACCCATAACATTAACATTAATTATCAATTATATACCAGCAATATACCAGTGACAGGATCATGGGCACCCAAGGTTCACCCATGCCCACCCAAGGTTCACCCATGCCCACCCAAGATTCACCCATGCCCACCCAAGGTTCACCCATGCCCACATGCTTGCTTCAAGATAGATCAAATAGACAGGACATCTCTTTTGAATTACTGCTTCATCACAGGCAGCAATTTAATCCATCTTCTGTTGGATGATTCGGTTCATTGAATTGATGGGTGAGTTATTGATTTAGGATGGGGTCACAATTGTAAAATTATTTAGGTATACTTTCAACCGTTAAAAAAGCAGAAAATACAAACCGTGTTCATCTTGTGCATAGTACTAGAAAGAAAATTCTTTTGTTTTTGCCATATTCATTTTGTTCTTCTGAATTCATGAGTTGTTTACAGGTGTGATATCGCCACCTACTGGACTGGAGTTTGGAAAAGAACAAATATCACCTTTAAGGATATGACTTTGAAAATAACCAGAAACACAGCTTACACAGGATGTCATAATTTATTAAATACTCTATTTACTCTATTTAATACTGTATAAAACCTGTATTGGCAATCTGCCGTCTTCCAAATACATACCCAAACTTACGGACTTCTGTGATTGGCTAGCGGCTATGATTGAGGTAATCCTGTCCGATCCTGGCCCTGACTCTGTGACAGGGTTAACACTTTCCTGTTGCACCACTTAGGAGCCTGCAGTATGCAGGTGATGTCTTGGTGTGTGTGTGTGTGTGTGGTATCTGGGTCTCTTTTTCATTGTTTCTGGGACAAGATGATTTGGGTGCTCCAGTTGAAACTGTGATAGGAGACAGTGACTTATTCTCCCGTTCTTGCCCTCTCTTTCTCTCTCTCTGTGTGTCCATGTGTTTATAGTTTAGAGAAATGGGCTAAACACTATCTGACTCAAACACTTCAGAGCTCTTTTTTTAACCACTGAAATGAAATATCTGTTGGCCATCCACTGCTGGTGACTCATTGTGTAATTGTTGTGTAATCTGAAAATGATCTGTGCTCATGTTCGTTTTCACCTGGCTTTAACCGGAGTTGTGCGTTAGCCGGAAAGGGGTATCAGTATTCCGTTTACTCCACATTCCGGCCTCCTCCACCAGCAACAAAACGCCGGACAATCACGACGAGACTGCCTGGCGGTTCAGCTTTTAAAGGAAAAAGCATCTGAGAAATAAAGTAAGCTTTACTTTGGCATCTCAATCGGAAACCTCGCTTCCTAGCACTCACATTGTACTGCCTCTGCTGCAAATCGCAGTGCACCGCAGTTTTCCATAAGAAGACCAGCATAGTTGATTGTGTTTTGATGGAGAGGGTCCCTTTTATGGAGCACCAGGATATATCAGTCTCGTGGAAGTATTTGGTGGCGTTTTTCCACATAATGGAGATTCTCAAAGAACATTTACTTGAGAAAGCATTTACACCAGACTATCTGGTTATGCTTCATTTCCTCCAACAGTCCATTCTCAGCTCAAGTGAGGAACGTTATTTCGTTCCTGGTCCAGTTACGTTTTTTTTTACTGCCATGTTTTGTCTTTGTAAGCAAACAAATCACTGTATTATATGATTTACAGTACCAGTCAGAAACACCTTCTAATTCAATGGTTGCTACTTTGTTCATTCCAGAACAGCAATGGAGATGTAAATACTATGAAACAGAACCGATGGGATAGTATAATTATATAAAGAGCAACAATAGTCCATCATTACTTTAAGACATGAAGGTGGAAAACTGCAAGACGTTTGAATGTACAGTCGCAAAAAAAAAAAAAAAAAAAAAAACATTCATAAGGAGCATCCCAGATTGGAATAAAAAATTTTTATTTCTCTATATAATCTCCTGCCACACTAATGCACTTATTCCAGTGTTTCACTAGTGCGTGCACACCATCAAGGTAGAAGGTTTTCTCAGTACACTACAGCCATGATCAGACTTCCTGCATCACGTTTGAAACACCGGCCTCCCAGGAACTCCTTTAGAGCATTTATATTTTGTATTAATTATTTTTATGTATTCATTTTTTTGGGGATGTGGAACGAATAATTAAAGTTTCCATTATTTCTTATGGGAAAATAAAATTTGGTTTACGAGTGTTTTGGAATACGAGCCCGCTTCCGGGAACGAATTATGCTCGTAATCCGATGTTCCACTGTACTCTATGATGCACACCAGGAGACATTCAAAACAAGAAGCGCATGCGTGATACATGATACTCGTAAACCAAGACAATGCTCGTTTTTCAAGTCAAAATTGATTAAAAATCTTTGCTCGTCTTGCGGAACACTCGCAAACCGCGTTACTCGTTATCCGAGGTTTCACTGTACATCCGAACAAACCAATATACAAAACAGACTGATACGTGAAAACAGCTGTTAAAGAATCACATTAGAGAACAGAGTAGCAAAAAAAAAATCAGTCCATTTATCACTGCTATTTATATTATTTCTGTTTTAATATGAACATCTCTCTCTCTGTCGCTCTCTCTCTGTCTGGAACCCTCTAAACTTAGTGCGTGTGTGTTTGATTTGGGCTTTACAACCTCCCCGCAGCACTGTGTATCACTTTGATGAGCCGAGTTCTATAAATAATGTAGCCGCCTAGAGTAAATTTAGGCGTCTGCGCACTCGTTTTAGCAGCGCGTGAGCTATTTCTGGTCCCTTCTTTCACGTGCACGATGCCTGAATTATTCAGAGCCAGAGTGAGAGGAGAGAAATAAAGCTGAGCTTTACACATCCAGAACCTCCTTGATGTTGAGAAACAACAAAAAAAAAAAAAAAAAGAAATAGAGCTTCAAGATCCTCTTTTTTTCTTTCTCTTGTACTGTTGTGCTATCCCGAGCTCTGACTTCTGCCTTCTCCTTTGCTTTTATACTTTTTTTTTATTTTTTTATCTTTAATTGTTTTTGTTTCCGTCCAGTTTTAAATTTTTATGACACACACAAAAAAAAAAGGGTGTAAATGAAGGACACGAGCGAAGGAGAAAGACGTAATCGCCACCGGTTCTTTACACTCCGTCAGAATGTTATCTGAGCCACGTTGTCCGAAGCTCGTACCGATGACAGAATGAGCGACCTCTAATATCACTCTGCGTATTTTCATATTACCCATATGGCTTTGCTGCAGATGAATCATGGTTTCGTGCAATATCTAGACGTTTCTCCTTGTCACTAAAACGCGCTCGGTTCATTAACAGGAGAGCGGAGTGTTTTGTCAGAGGGCTCTGTTATTGAACAAGCTGTTGAGATCAAATTTGAGCGAGTGACCTTTATCATTGATCAGACCTAAGAAAAAAAAATTTTTAAAGCGCAAGAATTACAGCATCACACGTACGCGACACTAATGTGGCTGATCGACAAAGACGTGTTTTACCACGGGAGGTCAACTTCAGAGTGAATCAGCTTCAGAGTCTCATACATGTTGGTGCCAAAAGTGCCTACAGTAATAAAACACTTAATCCTGTTTCCAGTATTTACGGCTCCAGCAATTATTTACTGGAACATCAATCCAGGCCATTCATGGGAACAGAAATTGCAACAACAAAAAAATTTAATAGAAAAATGATCAGCGTGCCACAAACAAACATCAGGTCATGTTTATTTGCTCGTCATAATTCATAAGTGACTAAATTATAAGTCTGCAGAGACTAACTGATACGCTGTAATTTTGGAAAACACACACACACATACACATACACATATTTATACCAGCAGCTGTCGGTACAAACAGCACACCACAGACTACGGCGTTCTGGACAGGAATCTGCCGATTTTAATATGCGTTCTGGTGCGCGGTTAAGCGTAGAGGTCGCTCGGGCCGGTTTCTTCTCAATGGCACGTCTTAGAGGAGATACGGAAACAAAGCAGCTCGTCCGAAACGCCCCGGACTGCTAATGAGCCCGAGGAGGAGAGCGATGAAAAGAAGCTCTCGGAGGACGTCCAGGGTGGTGTTCTATCTGATCACTCAACTTTACACTTTGAGGTAAAGGTCACCGAGGGTCAGCTTGTTCTGTGTAAGCTCCTCTGATACAGCTCATTCAGCAAAGGGCGTGGCCACGTGTTCTTTATCAGGAAGACCATCTCCATACAGTACACCTTTTCTCAGACATGACAGTCCACCCAGCAGGACAGGAGAACCTTCTCACTAATTTGAGACACAGGTTAGGAGTAGGTTCATAGACACACCACCGGTTGTGTCCATCATATCGCTTTGTGGTGGACTGTTGTGGAAGCAGTGATGATGATGATGATGAGATGATGATCCTTATTCCTCCGCCTTTTCCCTAAAACAGAATGTCCTACACAAGTGTCATGCTGATAGAGAAAAATAATCAGTGACTGGATGGTGTGCTGCTATCCTCATGCATGTTTGCCATTGAAGTACCATTTTGTTTAGGTTTTTTTTTTTTTTTTCCATTTTGGAATGACCAGGGCGTCCCAAAAAAGAAGTCCAGCCTGTAACCATGTGCATATTCTTTCGCGTTCGTCCTGCTGCGTGTAGACGCTCCACGTCTCGTGTGCCGGATCTGTACATTCCCGCTACAACAGCATCCTATACTCTCACACCCGCTGCTTTGATGCGCTGTTTAGATTAGCCTAATGAGCTCACACTCGGTGGTTAGTATTCCTCCCTCGGCTGCCCCTCGCACTTCAAGTAGAGACGCCAATCGTTAATCCTGTGATGTCACTCCGTTAATCCACAGATTTTAAGGTCAAACAAGCAAACTTAGAAAGAGCGGAGAGGGGACACGACGTCCCGGACGTCATCCTCTGTTCGTTTCCGTCTGACTTCACTATCATCATCATTATCATCATCATCATCAGCTTGTAGATTTCGCAGGTTAAAAAACATAAAAGGTGCTATTGTTTTCAGACATGAATGCTCCACAGCTTCTTATTTATCTTGATTAAGCCTTGTATCTTGTTATTTATTCATCTATTTATTTTATTTTGATTTATTCCCCCTTCCGGCCTCTTAATGCTTTCTTTACAGCTGCTAATGCGCGTTAGTGTTAGCACGCCTAACTGAGTCTCACTCCGTATCCTGCAGAGTACACTCTTTACCGCCGCCCCCCTCTCCCTCCCTTTATATTCCTGTCTTGTACGAAACTCCCATTTCGCTCATTTTTATCGTGCATTATTGCTCATTTCAGTGACGAGTTGATGAGTTTAACATGTTCCCACACCAACCACGGCGTTGCATTATTGTAATTACTCCACAGTCGGAGCTTTGATTTGTGCCGCCTTGCCCGTCCAGTCCCGGTGTGAGTGCAAATCTTTCTTCGCCGAGCGTTTAGCGTACCATTAGCTCTAAAAGCAGGCATAAACATTAGGGGTGATTTTATTTCTTTTTCTTCCTCACACATGAAAAAATGCATTAGAAAAGGAACTCATAATGCCATGAATGGAGATTTTTCGGACTTTGATGTGGAAGCGGTATTCTCTCCTGGTCCTTCTAGCGATAGCAAATGAGCATGAACTTTAATTAAGGCGTAAGATTTGCTGTAGACTTGCTTAGGTTTGGGTACTTTGGACGAATCTGGACTCCACCCGGTAAAATCCACTATTTTGGTGTTCAAAGAAAGAAAACACAAACACAGCTCGATCATTATGGTTCTTTAATGCTGCTAGAATACTTTACATGTTCTTTGTGGCTGGTCACAATTACAGTACATCCTGTTTTCTGTCCTGCCCATTGTTTTCTTTGTCTCTGTATCTGAATAGTCGCTGCTTAATGCAGGAACACTTTTGCCTGGATTTCTATTTCCTTTACTTTCTCAGTCCTTCAATTTCATCATTCTCTGAGGTCTCCAAGTCTCCTAGGTTCTCACTTGAACTTAATAGACCCAGTTTCTCATAGTTGAGCTTAAGCCTGCCATCTTCACAGGTGTGCCACGACTTCGATTGTCGTAGATTTCTAAGAATCCTTGTCCTCCTTGTCCTCCTTTCCCCAGCCTTCCTTGGTTCTTACCTGTCCTGTCCACTACATCTTTGCTCGAGTCTCCTGTTTACCTAATTTCTTCTAGGCTCTTTCAGTTCTTGATTCTCACAGGTATCCTAATTTCTTCTGGTATTTCTGGTTCTCATGTTCTTCTAGTTATCCTGTTTGTCCTAATATTTTATTAGTTCCACTTGTTCACCTGGTGTCCTAAGTCTTCTAAGCTACGTTCACATTACTCTAATGTTACACAAAATAATTAATGGTTAATCTGATGTTTTTCAGTCCAGATCTGAGTCTATTTTGTATGTGGTCCTAAATTGGCGAGTCAGATAAAAGTCACTTGTAATTATGAATGTGAACTCGCCATGACATGAATTCAGAATCGGATAATGTGGCGTGTAATGTGAAAAGTTCTAGTTTTCCTAGTTGTTTCTATCCTGGTTCTCCTAGTGTCCTTATTTCTTTTAGTAGTTCCACTAGTTCTCCTAGTGGCCCAATTCAGAGGTCTAGTGTCCCTATATTTAAAATTCTTCTGTGATGTTTATTTCGACACTTCTGATTGTTTCCTAATTTTCTTTCGCATGTTTTAGCTCTCGGTTCTCTGTGTTCTCCTACTACATCTAGTTCTCACGATCTTCTAGTTATCTTAACTAATTGTTTCTAGCTCCACTTTTTCTCTTACTGTTCTCTCCTAGTTTCTCTACAGTATGTCTCAACTTCTCCTATGTAGTTAGCTTTGACAGTTCTCATTATGTTTCCGATCTCACGTCTTAGTGGCGACTGGCTCAAATCAGCTCCTGTACCTTTACTGCAAAATACACTATGACAAGGTTAAAAAAAAAAAAACCTGCTAAAACAGATATTCATGTCTCATTAAATGGATTTTTTAATAACCCAGGGTAGTGCTTGTTCTTTGGTAACAAGCTGACCATTTTAAACTTCTCTCTTTTGTCTCTTGAATGAAAATATCCACCTCATGACTTGTGCTTTTATTATCGGTGAGTTAGACCCTGACTGTGACCTCTCGCTGTGTGTAAATCCCGTAAAGCTTGGGGACTGGGCTTTTAAATCCATATCACACTGAGGCATTTGACCTACACCTCCTGTGCTCTGACCCACTATGCTTTTCTTTGCTATTAGCAAGCATTCACATTTAGCGATCTCTGCAGGGGTTTGACGTTAACGGCTATGCTACTGGGCTAAATTAGGACTCAATTTGATCTGAGTGTTTGCTGATGGATGAGGATTTTATCCACAAGACAGACCTTAATGAATGTAAGGAATGTTTTAAAAAATAAAGGTTAATCTCATTTTAAGCATTATTATGGTATGATTTATTATATTGACAGTTTAAACAAAAGTGTGGGTGATTATGTACTGAAATTAATTAATGAGATTCATTAATGAGAGATTGATACATCACATGAAAGGTCCTGTTCTTGCTTGTGTCATAGCAGCTTTAAAACATCAGTCCCCTTTTGCAGCTTAACAAGTTACCAAGATATCACAAATCATGAACTTCCCCGTCCTGGACATGGCTGAACATTTTACCATATCCACAAACAAACCTTTTTTTTTTTTTTTTTCTGTTCATGTGGATCATCCACAATAAAAACTATCAAAACTATATATACCGTATAAAAACAATAACCTTTTACAAAAGTATTCATAAAAACCTGGGACTTGAACCTCAATATAGGTAATCTGGTTGTGTTCCTGAAGACGTTTCTTCAACTGAACGGCTTTGTAAGTTGTATTCCTGCAGTCAGAGTACGAAAATACCTCAGATTAGTGACTTGGCGTCTTTAAATCTCACTACCCTAGGGGTTCATGAACAGTGCCTCGTCTTATCAAGACCAAGAACTCTCATTTAAATTCAGCCAAGCAGCCAAAACTCTAATGTTGGATCCACTTGTAACTCATTTGTTGGTGTTAATTATGAAGTGTTACATTGGCATATGGTACTTCATTGAAATTCATCACCAAGGTCAGACATGGTTCTTTGGAAATCGTAAGCTATTATTTAAAAAAATATATATTTTCCCTAAAACATGGTTCCTATATGACAGAGATTCACACACAAATTCTGCTGTACCTGATGATGTTCATTAGGTAATTGGCCAAACTTATATGTACTGTAGGTATGTTGATGTGCAGCAGGGTTAGGGTTAGGGCTAACCCTAACCCTAACCCTAGCTACCCCTTTTTACACCTTACATTATGGCTTCAGAGCTTGTGTGCAAGGTGCAGAAGCAATCCGAGGTCCTTCTATGAGGCAAATATTTACCCTGGAAAACCTTAACAATGGCAAAATACTAATAAATTAATAATAAGACACTCTTTGACTGGCTGTGTTATTCCCCGTGAAAAGATAAAAAGAGAACAAAACATACACAATACAGTACGTAGACATACATTGTCAGTGTGTAGGACCTCAGCAAAGATGGTGGCTACAAATCATCTACATACAGTATCAAGCTGTTGAGCTAGGTGGCTTATTCAATGGGATTAACAAGTGGCCTGCTATGCTACTGGCCTTATCCCAGAGTTTCACTTGTACTTCGATACCATCAAGGTAGAAAGTTTTCTCAGTCCACCGGAGCCATGATTGGACTGCCTGCTTCACTTTTGAAACGCTGGCCTCCCAAGAACCCCTTTAATGGCCCAAACATGTGGAAAAGCCGTGGAGCGAAGCCTTATATACTGTACAGGTGATGGAAACCTAACTCCCAGTCGAGTTCCTGTAATGGGCAAGTGGAGTGGGAGAATGATTGTGTGTGCAGTTCTCACGGACAGATGCGTCTCATCCACAAGTTGGCTACAAGTTATCCATCAATTTATTGTGACTGTACGTCTCATCACTGAATCCTAATGTAAATGTAAATTGTTTTTACACCTTCATCACAGTCCTGGTCCAAATTGAACGCCCCTTGTACATTGAGAATTCCATAAAGCTGCTCAGATCAACTGATTCATTTGACCTGGTATTCCTGGTATCTCAAGGTGCTGCTGGGGCAGTGGGGACAAACATTTAGGAGTCATTATCTGCAGTGTGGTTCAATTACTCAAATCACTTACAATCACAACCGTTTATGTTTGGCCAACTCTAATCATAGTCATCTACCAGACTGTAGGACTCTGCCAAAAGTTGCAGTGTTCTCACAGGACACACTAGGCATGATTACTTCGTATCGTTTATTTTCTTTCTCACGAGTACACTTGTGTATATATATATGCAGTCCAATAGAGTAGGTGGCAATATGCATCTAGTTGATTTGCAAACACAAAGAGAAGAAAAGCACAAGGAAGTTGACCTTTTATCGATGCCTGATATTGTCAGTATTTTGGAGACAATGTCAGTTACAGACTTCACATGTATGGTGTTCACATGAGCAGTGTTCATTTTAGAGAAGACCGGCAGCTTTGATAACTGCACAGCATTTCACATTCAGTTTTTAGGTTCAGTCAGCCTTCATGTTTGACTCAAACCATGCCTGAGTACACCATACCTTGCTCGAGACTACCTTTTCAAGTGAACCTACTGTAAGCATGGTATACTGATCCAACCATACTGGCACACACTACTCAAATGTGCTGAAATTTGCGGTCAAGTGTAGTCAGATCCATGCCAGTGTGAAAGCAGCCTTAATTTGGGTCAAGCATTGATTGGGCGAGCAGGGTTAGTGTTTCCTGTAAGCTACAAGAACGTTTAGATTTGCTTCATTGATCTACCTGACAAAGTGAATTTCTTTGGATATAAGGCATTACAAGTGTGATCGAGGTGAAACAATGTGTATTTGAGTGTATCTAGCTATAGATGCCACCTAGAACCAGGTTTGGTGCATCAAACCCATCCCGGATGAGTAAAGCTTAATCATTATGATGGTATTGATGGCGATAGTTTTTCAGACAGCGTTTGAAAGTTTGGAATTTATGAAAACGACGCACAGGTTAATGTAGCTAATGCTTTCCGCTCATTTTCTCCTTGCCTTGTTCACTCTTATAAGGCAGAGTTACACAATAGCTTCAGGTAAGCGCTCACATAACTTCATTAATAAATCCATTATCCCATTTAAATCGGATTTGAAAACATATTAGAGACTCAGGAAACCAGGGTAAAAAGGACCTCTGTTCTGATGAGAATTTTTTCCATTTTCCTAATTTAGGTCATTTCTTGACATTCATGTTTTTCTAGCGGTAAATATTTTGCACTATATTTATATTTATACACTACTGGGAAAACGTTAGCCCCTCCTCATTTCTTCATATTTTGCTTCCAAAGAGCCAGACTTGAATATACAGAGGGTCCCAAAAAAATGTATACATACTTCAACATGAAAAATATACGCCTCACTTCTGATGGTCAATGATGTGCAATTACTGACATCTTTAGAGGAAACGTATCACTACACATTGCTGCCATAAATCAGTTCATTTCAATTTTTGGGTCCATTTTTAGCCACCATGCAGCCTATTACAGTAAAACATTTGTTCCCATTTCTTTCATTCGTTCTATATTATTTAATTGAATTGAATATGAAGAAATGAGGGGGCTCAACACTTTTGCACAGTATTGTACTGTATAATATTTAAGTGCTCTGCAGTTAGCAATGTTTCGCCGCTCCTCCATAGGTAGGGTTTGGAATCTTGCCTCCAGTTGGTGTGCATGAGAAGTTGGCGTGTTGTTTCCTGG
Organism: Clarias platycephalus; assembly: GCA_030068275.1. NCBI lineage: Eukaryota > Metazoa > Chordata > Actinopteri > Siluriformes > Clariidae > Clarias > Clarias platycephalus. The sequence goes on along the minus strand of JAQQZT010000012.1, from coordinate 3,882,888 downwards.
CTTGGTGGGTGTCCCTGTTCCCTGCGATTGGTTGGTACGGCATCCAGGGTGTCCCCTGCCTTGTGAGTTCCCTCAGATAGGCTCTAGGGACCCTGAGATCCCGAGTCTTATGGAAAATTAATTGAAACCATCATTTCTGTTTCACAACGATCCCAATTTCCTCATGACATACTACGGTTTTGAGTAACTTGAAGGCACATTTCATGCCAAGCAGAACTTCAAACCTTCAAAAGGTCAACAACGAACCATGCTAGTGGTAACGATGTATGACCAGTTCTGCTGTTGGATGATCATATCTTCTGGACCATTGTTGACCTATGAATATCTGTTACTTGACAAAAACACGATCTACATTTAACACTTCTTTTTAAACCCCCCAAAACACAAACACAGAAATGTTTTCTAGCTTTTCTTAATAGCGTGCTGATCGCTGCAGGCATCTGTCTCATGTTCTCACGACCAGCTCTTGTTGTACCAGACAAACTTCCCCCTCTTCCTTTAGGCTAACGTTTACTCCCGACAACCCCTACTTAAGCATACCACACTGTGTCTCTTTCTTTCGCTCACACACACACATACACATACACACACAGTGGCAGCGTTCTCACACCCCAAGGCAACAGTAAGATCGTCTCTGGCTGTTTGCTTGTTCTGATGTCTGAAATGAAGTGAATTCATCTCTGATATGGAGGGAAGGCATGTAATTAGTGCAGGTTATAAATACAGCCCTGTAATCAGTCCCCTCTCGCTTTCTCCCTCCGTTTCCATCTGTCTCGCTCAACAAAGGAAATAAATTGGACTCTTTTGTTGTAGTTTTATTTTGTTTGCAGGTTGAGAGAGAGAACGAGAGAGAGACAGTGGAAACGAACATATTAGAGAGAAATGAGCTACATGGAGTTAGACAGGAAATAAATTAAGACTGTATTTTGTAATCTTATTTTGTGTTCGTGTTAGAAGTTAGTCGGGTCCTTCTGACTTTGTCTATTGCGGGCCTGTCATAACTGCAGTGTAGGAGCTGCCAAACCGTCTGTAAATATCACATTACTGATTAAAATATACAATAACATTGCGTCTCTTTCTATGAATTGAATTTCTTCGGAAACAGTCCTGTCTCAAAATACGGCTAGCTAGTTAGCTGGCTGAAAGCGTTAGTTTCAAAAGGGTTAAATTATTGTCCCGTATCAAGATTGGGTTGTCAGACCTGTGATTATTAAAACCCAGAAAAAAATGTGCTCGAAAATATGTCATGAATGACCTTGATGTAATGATTATAAACGTTCAGTAATAGAGAAAGTAAGACCATTTTCATGTACACACACACACACGCACAGTATGATGAGAACTCAGGATTGGGACTAAACGGCTTTATTGTGTCCATAAGGAAAGCACTTGTTAGCGAGACTCATCTGAAAAAGCGCTTCAGGTTGCTAGCGAGCATAAAGATTGGGAAAAGCCCATGTGGTCTGATGAATGAGTGTATTCCAGTCAGGGTAAGAAGGGAAGAGCATGAAGCGATGCTCCCATCATGCATTGTGTCCACTGGGCACGCCTCTGGAGGCAGTGTTATGATCTGGGGTTGTTTCAGTTGCTCAGGTCTAGACTCAGCAACGTTATGTGGCAATAAAATGAAGTCAGTTGACGACCTGAATGCACGAAATGACCAGATTATCACATCTCTGGAGTTTTTCTTTCCTGATGGAACTGCCACATATTAAGGCTCTCATTGTGAAAGTGGTTCTGAGAGCACGAGAAATCATTTTCACACATGAACTGGACACCACATTGTGTGCTATAATTAAATATAAAGGCGACTTTGCCTTTAGGATGCAACGGCTTTCATGTATACAGTGTCGGACAGGACATACAAAAGTCAGACAGCTTCCTTGTTCGGTTCTTCTCCCAGGTTACTGTTATGGTCCATATGAGTTTTCTCTGGGTTTCCTAATAGTAGTGCATGGTGTCATGTGATGGACTGCCATCCCATACAGGGTGCATTCCATCTGGTCTCAGGACAGCCTCCATAGACTGACCTATGTTTCCTAAAAAGCCTTGCTCACTCTGATGGACATAAGAGATGCAAGTCCAGTTATGGTTTCTTGGACTCTCAGCCTCACATGATGGTGATACCGTAGTTAAGATTCAACCATTATCTTACAGTGATGGATGGAAGTTTTTAATAACCACACTCTGAGACAGGCTTTTATTTAGTAACGGAGAAACTGGTTGAACTCCTGAGTGATGACATGGTCTGTCTGGTCTGGGAATAGATGCTTTTATAGCTTTAATTCAATCTTACTTACGTTCCAGCAGAGCCAAGTTAAAACTGAGGTTTATTGGAAAGAAATAGAAGTAGGAACTTGAGGATCTGTTCTTGAAAGGAACACAGGTTTTATCGACTTTACAGAGTAATACATTCAGAAAAGATACCCAGATAAACTCTATTAGAAGGCCAGAACCCTTGGCCGTCCAAAGAACCTGTTTTAGAGGACTGTGTGATAGATTCTCTTTTCCGGATTGAGGCTTTTTGATACGTCATGGTTGGAGCTGAACAATTTGAGCTACAGTTGCTCTTCTATTGGATCAGACTACACTGGCCAGCCTTCACTGGTCTTTTACTGGTTTTCCTTCCTTTGAGTACTTTTGGTCCTGTAGGTCCAAAAGAACTGGAGTTGCTCTGACCCAGTTGGCTAGACGTCGCAGTTTGGCCCTTGTCAAAGTCACTTAAATCCTTTTGCTTTCTCATTTTTTCTGCTTCCAACCCACCAGCTTCAAGGACAAAATGTTTACTTGCTGGCTAATATACCCCACCCACTTCCAGCTGCCATTGTAACCAGATATTGTAGCTGTAGCTACTGAGAAATGTGATGTGATGCGATGGGTAAGAGCTCCAAAATACTGAATTTGTTTGGGGGATTTAACTGATTTAAGAGTGTAGAAACTGCAGAACTTAAGACACACTTGCAGCGTTTGTAGACCCTGATATATTCCACCAATAATCAGATTAAAAACATGCAAGTGGCACTGGTGGGAACAGTCTGAGCTGATCCACCATGATCCGAAGGTATTTTTATCTGCGGTGACAGGGGTGGTGTAAACCTTTGACAATTCCTTACCAAGTTAAACATTAGCCATGTAAACATTTGATTAAATCATTTTCCTCTCGCTTGAATAAATATATTCTTCCTGCACAGGTTTACCCCTTGTAGGAGTAATATTAGGTGGCGTGATGAAGGGCGTTTAGCATTCCTGGCGAGCTTTAAAGATATCCTCTTGTGCTCTCCTCCTGTTTTAAACTCACTAAGCAGTATGTGCTGCTTAATTAGAAGCAGAAAATATATCAAAAATGCAAATATGGTTCCCATGGCACATTGTGGGTACATCTTGCTCATCTACTTCTATTGACTGAATTGAATTTACTCAAACAGGGTTGCCAGATCACACCGACAAACTCCTGCCTCGGTAGTGCTGAAAAACATTTTACATCATTTTACAGTACTAGGGCTTTAAAATCAGTTATCCGTATGTACTTGTATGCGTATGGGTGCAGCAAGGCAGAACACAGAGCCCGTTTATTTAAATAAAGAAAAGAAGGGAAGGTGAGGGGGACGAAGGAAGCAGGAAATGAGCTGAATGTCGGTGTTGGTGAGTGAGGAGATGGATGGGTTAAGGTTGGCTGGTGCCGCAGCGCAGCGATGAGCTAGCAGTGGAAATGAGCCGAGGATGAAGGAGGTGCAGCCGAGGTGGCACTCCTGGTTGGGTGGCAGCCGGATCTCAGCGGGTTGTAAGAGGTCTTCCGTGTAGTCACTTTCTACAGGGCAGACAAAGCACAGCGCCAATTAAGCACCAAGCACACTACTCACCCCGTTAATGATCTGGTGGCTCTTTATAGACACATGGCACCTCGATGAGGGTCAGTGATTAAAGCCAGGCATCGGTGCTGACTTTATAAGCCCCATTGCTTCAGTGTTTTGCCCGTGAACTGTCCATGGTGCTGAATTTCACTCCAGTGCCCTTATTTTTACAAACTTCCTGCCCTTGAAAAGACTGACTTTCCAAGCTCTAGGTGATGCAACGTCGCCCAATTGGACTCCCAATTGCTCTCAGAATAATGCTCTCAAAGTTGCATAAAAAAAACCCCTACTACTTTTCTTGTTAATTTTCCAGCAGATTATATGCTCCACAGCAGCAGAACATTACAGTACGTAGGTGTCCAAAAACCTACGTTCTCATAATCATTTCGAGGATTAAGCGCATGTCTTATCGGATCGGCGTCCATGGTAACAATTCCAATAAGTTGGAATCTCTAATCAGAATTAATGAACTATTGGGCATGTTACCATAGAAGCCGCATCGTAGGATCGATCCTGAAAGTTTATCCAATCCAAGCACTAAGATTTTTTTAATAAGAAAATGTTTTTTTCAGCAGGAAAACCGACAGTGTTTGACCATCGCAGACAGACGACCAGTCATTCCTCTCTGTGTGCCTGAGAGAAGATCCGAGGTCGCGGCACGGCTTGCACGACCATCGCTCCTTGCAAACACAGGACAGATAAATCTCCAGGCTTATTAGACTTCGCTGTTTCATTTGTTCTCACTGTCTACACAGAAATCAGAGAAATGAAACCCCGGAGTGGGAAAACAAACAGCGATGCTGTATGGTTTGAGTTCAGTGTCGAGGTCTGTGTGTGTGTGTGTGTGTGTGTGTGTGTGTGTGTGTGTGTGTGTGTGTGTGTGTGTGTGTGTGTGTGTGTG
>JAQQZT010000012.1:3859552-3869983 GCA_030068275.1 Clarias platycephalus | reverse complement strand
AAGGAATTCTGACCACTCTTACCCACTCTCCAAGGAATTCTGACCACTCTTACCCACTCTCCAAGGAATTCTGACCATTCTCACCCACTCTCCAAGGAATTCTGACCATTCTCACACATTCTCCAAGGAATTCTGACCACTCTTACCCACTCTCCAAGGAATTCTGACCACTCTTACCCACTCTCCAAGGAATTCTGACCATTCTCACCCACTCTCCAAGGAATTCTGACCATTCTCACACATTCTCCAAGGAATTCTGACCATTCTCTTCTATGGTGATCTAAATCACTAGGCCAAAAATGGCTGCTCTTGAATGTTAGATTTAATGAAATTCATTTCATGCTTTTACAGTAGATGTGACACATACTGTAAGTGAATAGAGAATATTATAAGTTTCACTTCCAGGGAAACCACTTGCTGTGCATTTTATCCTGACTTAGCAATAAGTTACCTTGGGCACCATAAATACACCGCTTTAGGCCTGGAGTCAAGATTAACAAGAGCAGAAAATAAGAGTGTGACCGTGCATTCACCAGAATATCGGTTCTGTTGCCTATAAGCAGTGGGTACGTAATAAAATTCCAACTTGAAAGATGTGCGATAATAAAATCTCCAGAAATGTATGGATAATAATTTGTCTTCACAGCCTGATTGGGTGAGTAACCCCGAGTCTGCTCTGCGTTGCCCTTTCTGAATAACTAACATCAGCAGTTTTACAAGGTCAGGAATTTTTGTGTCAGCATGAAAAATGGCACTACTTTTTACAATTACCTTTTAAAGTGCATTAGATAAGTTAAATTAGTTGAGTTATACAGGTGAGTCTGCTAGAATTGCGAGGGCACCCATATTTCAAATCCAATTATTTGTCTTATAATAGCCCATCCAGTGCACTTTCAAATTATTTGCTCAGTAAAAGGCCTGTCAAGAACCTCTTCTCTTCCTGACAGGCACTTCAATTATCCAGGGGCGAGGAGAAGGGAGGGGGAAGAAGTTTATCCTCTACTGATGAATTTTTCTTTAGAATATTCAGAGAAGCAATGTGGTACACAGCAGAAGTGTCCCGCGGGATCCGGACTGGGCTGAGAGTGATCCCACGTCTGGACCTGGGGAATAGCAGGGTTTAATTTGGATCACAGAGATTAGAAGACGGATGATTGCAATATCAAGCTCAACAAGATGCTCAAAATAAATGCACCACTTATTCATTGCTGGTACTGTCTCAATCGAACCAGGCCATGCCAACTTGGATAGGGCGGCCGAACAGTCGGGTTCAGCCAAACTCTGCCTTTCTTCTTCACTCATTCTGGCTCTAAATTCAATAACTTGCATGGACACTGCATGACTCAACATGGCAAAGAAAGACAGGAGAACTCCTGCTCCTCACACTCACGCACAATATGGCACATTATTCATTTGGGAACAGACGGCACAAGGCGTAGCTGAGGTTAAACTCGGATTCCACATAAGCACCTCAGTGTTTTTCTTTATAAATGAAGGAGTGGAAACTGTTGGTGCTTTGCATATCCTGCATATAGCTTGGAAGGCAGTGGTCAAGTCGGGGCATGGTATAGCATCACTCAAGCAGTTGAGCCAAAGATTTTGGGCTTACAATTCAAAATGTTCTTGATCCTCATGCACTCTAAAAATATCTGTGTTACATTTGGGTATATTTGGAAAGCCAGCTCTTGGGTCCCATATGGTCTAACCCAGTATGGGTTATTTTAACCCAGCAAGGTCAGGTTACAGGGTCGACCCAGCATGCTGGCTGAGATTTTATGCCCAACTTTTTTTACATTTCTGGACTGTGACTCATATTGTTATGGTTCCGATGTGTGCTTATTATATAAAGCACGAAAGAAACTTTTAACTTTTCTCTTAAACCTAACTTATCATTTCTCAGTACATTTAGAAATCCATAGCGATTTTGACATTCGATATGATTCAACAATATTAGGTCATGTTTAACCAGTTAGATGTAACAAACAGTAGTTGTGTATAGTAACTGCTATTAGGTCATTTATTAATAATTAAAAAAAACAATGTTTTTCTGTCACTTAAACAATAATACACAGTATAATATGCAGTATAATGCTTATACGACTGCCCAGGACCTAAAAAGAAAGGTGAAATTAATTGCACAAGAAAGTACAATTAAATTAAAATAGAAAATTGTAATAAAAGTAAAATAAGTGTAAGAATTTCTTTTTATAAAAATAATAAAAATTTAGGCTGACAATTTACAATACTTTCTAAAAGTAACCAACATAAAATAGAATGAAAATAGACAAATATATATATATGCCGGATTTGCAGGCTGTACAGAAAAAAATGTACGGTTTGTATTTACAGTTACTTTAATCTAAACTGTAAATCTCCTTTGGAAAGAATTTAATCTAATCTGTAAAACTTGCATTCTATCAATACAGATTTTCCTTTTTTATTACAAGTTTCCAGTTATGTCCGGTCGCTCAGTCTTGACCAGGGCATCAGAAAATTCCAGAAAATTATTCTTGAAGATTATTAAACCAATTTAGGAAACGTTGGACACTTGGCATTTGGTTTTACTTCTTTGGTCAGTGGTAGGATGTTTGTTAATAACTATATTACCTGGACTATAAAAGCATTTTGAGATTTAAAATGAAGCAAACGTTATTCTGCATTATTACTGCAAGTCTGTACAGTTTGACTAACTTTAAAGTTTATTTAAAGACTATGGTCGTATGTGAAAATGAGCTTTTTTGCATTTACACACCAATCATTCATTGTTCACGTCATTCTGCGCGCACACACACACACACACACACACTCATGCTCTACATCCCATATTTTCAGGAAAGATAAGCGAATACTTCTCATTTTATCTTTGAACACAGATACAAAGAAGCCAGCCATGAGCTGTGCTCGTAACAACTGCCTTCAGATAAGTGCTCAGAAAGCCCCTTTTCTCTATTTTAAATCAGGTTGCTGGTGGCATCCTGTGTTCGCTCTCATGCTCACAGAAGAGCCCTTTTCTCATCTCAGTAATGGATCAGCGGAGAAACCTCACAGCTCCTGGCTCACACCAGAGAGGCGCACACTGACACAAAAGCAAAGGGTTTGATAAATAAGCTCATGTATTCCGTATTAGCATAAGTGAAAAATCTTCCCTTTAAATGTCAAACCAAGATATATTTGGTGCCTCAAGGTTTCTTCTTTTTTCAAAATGGAACCTTAAAGCTAATGTAGATAACAATTAATAGGGGTGTCTTATCCAAAATCGTTTCCATAAATATGTGCCTTACACCAATACACAATGTCATATAGGAACACTCCTGGGAGAGAATACCTGTCTGGGAGAACTATTCAAAGAAGTCCTTAAGAATTATCCCGAGAACCTGTCTGAAGCCGTCCAAAGAACTCTGGAGGAACTATTTAAAAACCCCTTATTAATTATCCAAAGGACCCTGGAGAAACTATCCATAGACCCGCTTTGGAACGATGAAAAACATTTAGAAAGCATTTAAAGAACCCCTTAGGAACTATCCAAATTATATTTGAAAAATATTTTTTAAAATACAGTAGGAATTAAACGCTGCCTAAGGCAGCACGGTGGTGTAGTGGTTAGCACTGTCGCCTCGCGCCTTCAAGGTCCCGGTTTGATTCACGCCTCCGTGGACGAGGAGTTTGCGTGTTCTCCCCATGCTTGGTGAGTTTCCTCCAGGTACTCTAGTTTTCTCCCACAGCCCAGAGACCTGCAGATAAGGCTAATTGGCGTCCCCAAATTGCCCATCATGTGTGAATGAATGTGTGAGTCCTGAAATGTGGCAGTTCCATCAGGGAAGAAAAGATCCAGAGATGTGATAATCTGGTCATTCAGTACATTCAGGTCGTCAGCTGACTTTATTTTATTGCCCCATAACGTTGCTGAGTCTCGACCTGAGCAACTGAAGCGACCCCAGATCACAACACTGTCTCCAGAGGCTTGTACAGTGGACACTATGCATGATGGGTGCATCGCTTCATGCGCTTCGCTTCTTACCCTGACACGCCCATCACTCTGGAATAGGGTCAGTCTGGACTCATCTGGTCACATGACTTGTTTCCATCGCTCCAAAGTCCAATCTTTATGCTTCCAAGCAAATGTGTTTTTTTTTTTTCTTGATAAGTCTAACAAGTGGTTTTCTTATGGACACACTGCTGTCTAGTCCCATGACAGGTCTGTGTATGGAAATGCTCTTACTTTCGCTATTAACCACAGCTCTGACTTCTACTTTCTGCTTTTACTAAGCTTTTAAGTGATCTCCATTGCTGATTCTTTTTTCTGTCCACATTAGCTCTGCAAAGTTATAAAGGTTCAAGACACAGTTTTAATAATGTGTTGAAGGATTCTTCACCCAATTCCAGTAATTTCGTGTCTCCTTAAAAGGAATTTCTTTGCTTGATGCAGCCCAATAATTTGACCCTTCTGAAGTGGCGACTTTTTTTTGCACGGGCACTGTACAAAGAAAGAAAGAAACAAAAAAAACTATTTATACATTTACTTAGGAAAATTTTAGGAGAACTCTGTAGGAGCTATGCAGAAACAAACCTTTATGAACTCCACAAAGAACCCTGTAGGAATGATAAAAAGAACCCCTTAGGAACCCTGATGAACAATGAAAAACCCTTAGGAACTACCCCAATAACACTGTAAACCAGTTGGGAACCATCTAAAGAAACCATGTAGGAACTCTTTAAAGAACCCCCTTAAGGAACTATTCAGGGAACATCTTTAAAGCTAAGCAAAGAGCTCTGTAGGAATTATGCAAAGAAACTGATAGGAATAATTTAAAGAACTCATTAGAAACTATTCAAAGAACCCTTTAGGAACTATAATAATAATTTCCAGAACCTCCTCGGGAGCATCCAAGGAATACCTTCAGAGTTATGTAAATAATCATTCAGTAACAATTCCTTTGAAACATTCCACAGAATTCATTTAACAGATTCCATATTAAATTATCATATTATCTCCATTTATAATATACTTAAGAGGTTTATTTTTCATGTACTGGCACTCATCTGTCAAGGCGTTTCAGCAACGTCTGCTCGGATCTCCTTAAGATTCCTTAAATTACAGTGTTGAAAATTAGACAAAAAGAAATTCTTGGCTGGCTGGGAAAAGTGCTTCTCAGTGTGTGTGTGTGTGTTGGTGACCGTGTCATTCAGTGGGCAATCAGGTGACTGAACGCCATGGGCTGGTACTGACACTGTGTGAGTGCAGCTTGACACGATGGTCACCCCTAGCAACCACGCTGCTGTCCAAGCTAGAGAGAGATGAGTGTGTTTACTTACGCCCTGAGGACAACACACTCTGACTCACACACCTGCTACCAAACACACACATACACACTCGGACTCTCACACAGTTATACACACCTGCTGCAGCTGGCACGAATCGTTTTCTTCTTTCTTAGCTGTTGTCCGTCTTATTAAAGAGACGTCCATGATCATGGCATGTGCAGACGTGTGTATATATATATATATATATATATATATATATATATATATATATATATATATATACACACACATATATAATGTATATGTAAACACCTTTTATGGATGCTAAAGGCTGCCTAATACAGTACACGGTACACGATCAGATGAGTAACACACACCTCACACACCTTCCACACCCAGCTCACTTAAAAAGTATCCCGGGGCCATTGTGTGCTCACGGAGTGTTTAGCTCCACTGTCGTTCTCCATTAGGTTTCCTCCAGCCTGTTATGAGTAGCCTCCCTCTGAAACCTCTCTGTACAATACCCCTCATTAACCATATCAGGAACAGGCGCTCGGGATATCTGCAGGGACAGATGGGCGTGTAACAGCCAGGTGAATTTCCCCAGCTTGTGCGGAGAAGAGGAAAAGCACGTGGGAGTGTTAGAAGAAGTGCTTCAGGATCAGTCTATTTTTACAGACGGAATAAATGCAGAAGAAGGTTTATTAACAACAACCGGTGCTGTTTAATGGATATCTCAGTAAAGATTTCGGGTAACCACTTGACCAAACGATAACTCGCACTACAGATGATCTGATCATGGGAGGTTGTTGCTGTTTCATTAGTAGGACAGGACAGTTCTCACTTCTACCACTCGGGGAGGCTGCGCACATCACGGGCATCTGCATGGTGGGTTTAACAGCTTCACTTGACTTCCTGATTGCCGTTACTATTTGAGTGCACTTCCTGTTAGGTATTAATGTTGAAGCAGCCTTCGTGGTAGTCAGCAGTTTATTTGGCATTTCTGTTGATTATGACTTCCTGGTTGATATTAATGTTGGTAATAATGTCCTGTTAAAATATTACTGTTAATATTTATTTCCCAGTTGGCATTAATGTTGTTATAAAGCTCCTGATTGGCAGTAACACCTACAAGATATTAACTTCCTGTATTAATTTTGGTATTAATTGCTAGTTGTCATTACTGTTTGTATTAATTTACTTGTCAGCATTTGTATTGGTATTAACTTTCTGGTTGGCATTATCATTGATTTCTTTAAGCTTTTGGTCAGTGTTATTGTTGGTATTAAGTTCCTGGTTGATATTAATGTTGGTGTTAAGTTCTGGTTGGTATTAAATTCCTGGTTGGTATAAATGGTGGTATTAGATTCCTGGTTGGTATAAATGTTGGTATTAGGTTCCTGGTTGGTATAAATGGTGGTATTACGTTCCTGGTTGGTATTATTGTTGGTATTGGGTCCCTGGTTGGTATAAGTGTGGGTATTAGGTTCCTGGTTGGTATAAGTGTTGGGATTAGGTTCCTGGTTGGTATAAATGTTGGTATTAGGTTCCTGGTTGGTATAAGTGTTGGGATTAGGTTCCTGGTTGGTATAAATGTTGGTATTAGGTTCCTGGTTGGTATAAATGTTGGTATTAGGTTCCTGGTTGGTATAAATGTTGGTATTAAGTTCCTGGTTGGTATAAATGTTGGTATTAGGTTCCTGGTTGATATAAGTGATGGTATTAGATTCCTGGTTGGTATAAATGTTGGTATTAGGTTCCTGGTTGATATAAGTGATGGTATTAGATTCCTGGTTGATATAAGTGATGGTATTAGATTCCTGGTTGGTATCATTGTTGGTATTAAGTTCCTGGTTGGTATTATTGTTGGTATTAAGTTCCTGGTTGGTATAAGTGTTGGTATTAGGTTCCTGGTTGGTATAAATGTTGGTATTAGGTTCCTGGTTGGTATAAGTGTTGGTATTTGGTTCCTGGTTGGTATAAATGTTGGTATTAGGTTCCTGGTTGGTATAAGTGTTGGTATTAGGTTCCTGGTTGGTATAAATGTTGGTATTAGGTTCCTGGTTGGTATTATTGTTGGTATTAGGTTCCTGGTTGGTATACGTGTTGGTATTAGGTTCCTGGTTGGTATTATTGTTGGTATTAAGTTCCTGGTTGGTATAAATGTTGGTATTAGGTTCCTGGTTGGTATAAGTGTTGGTATTAGGTTCCTGGTTGGTATAAGTGTTGGTATTAGGTTCCTGGTTGGTATAAATGTTGGTATTAGGTTCCTGGTTGGTTTTATTGTTGGTATTAAGTTCCTGGTTGGTATAAATGTTGGTATTAGGTTCCTGGTTGGTATAACAGATGGTATTAAGTTCCTGTTTGTATTGTTTTTGGTATGAGCATCCTGCTTGATTTACTATCTTACATTGTTATTAAAATGAAGTCTGTGGTTAGAATTACTGTATAACTCAGTTTACAGTTTGGCATTACCTGACTTTCCCATTACTTTTCTGATTGATGCTCTGGTTGGCAGACATCCTGACTGCCATTACTTGTAAGGTTCACTCTTTGGTTGATGTTCTTGATTGAGATGACTTCATGGTCAGTGTTACTGTTGTAGCCGACTCTGTCTGGTTTGTGATAAAGTTGAAGTCTACTTCCTGGTTGCTACATTTGTATGACTGTACCTTTGAAATCAGCCCCATGGTAATCATTATAGAGTACACTGTCTCAACGTTATGATTGGTGGTAAGGCACAATTGGGACTGACACTAGGGGCGCACTGGCATGTACAGTCCCCAGTGTCTGGGGTCGCTTCTCTGATGAGGAATCGACCCTGACTCGTGGTGGTGAGAGTGCTGCAATCTGATGCAGATCATCTACAGTAGATGTTCTAATAAGAAGAAGAACATCTAGATAATAAGCGAATAATAATAACAAGCGCAAACTGCTTCCTTTCCAAACTGTACATATTTATAATCTGTACATATCAACAAGTCTTTTTTCGCTTTTTCACCTTGTTCAGCATTTTTCTATCTGTGAAAAATAGATCACTTCCCGTCGCGTCCTACTCGTTGTATTCCTTATTTGCACATCTCTTAGCAACACGGAAACTAAATATAACCACATGGCACGGTGTCTCATCTAAGCAGGCTCTACCACTTGTGAGGACAGTGTGTGTCGGAGTGTGTATATTTATCGATGTATGAATATGTGTTGGATGCAGTTTAGACTGAAGTGAGTTAAAGCCATATCGTAGTTGCAGACTTTTATAATGTCTCATGATTTTAGGGTTAGTGATGCTACGACTCCGTCTAGGATGTCAGGACTATACCCATGATTATTTGACATATAGCCTGACCTTTAAGCACTTCCACCTATTAGAGCGAACACTTCAGGTGGTGAGCAAGTGGTTGGCGTTCAGAGCAAAAGCCTACCCTGTGAAAAAGTACTGTGTGTATTTGTGTGAGTGTGTGTACAGTACACACTTGTCCTGCAGTGAGTTGCAGCCTACTGGGGCAGGCTGTCATTTCTAAGACATTGCTGGAGGCCCTGAGGGACTTGATTTCCCAGCAGGCACCTTTCTGAAGCTGGGACTCGTGTGACAGATCAGCCTGCAGGATGCAAAGCGCCAAATAGACATGAGCTCACTACGAATACAGACAGTGTGTGTGTGTGTGCGCGAATTTGTTTATGCGTACGAGCACTTTATAAATACCCTCAGCAGCACTTGTCATTTCTCAGTGTGTGTGAAGACGAACACCGTATTTTATCTTAATCATGATCTCAATCATTTTGTCTCTCTCTCTTTCTCTCTTTCTCTGTGTACAGACATAGAGGTGAACGGTAAAGCCTGCGACTGCGACGTGGTCTCCGAGTGTAACGTGGGCGACGCCGTGCCGTTGGAAGTCAAGCTGACCAATCGCAGCAAGGTCGCCGTGGGACCGTTCTCTCTCACAGTGGTGCCGTTTCAGGACTATCAGAACGGCGTGCAGAACTACGAGCTGCAGGAAGCCGTCACATTCATCGGCTCCAACTCCTTCTACATCGATTCGGTACGACGGAACTCACAGCTAGAAGGATTACCACACGTTTATGATCATAGTACAACGATATGCATAGAAACTATCAAGTGTAGCTCATTGGTAGGTCTCTCGCCTGCCATGCTGAAGGCCCGGGTGCATTTCCCAGCCAATGTCCAAACGGAGGCAGTGCCGGTACCAAGCCTGGATAAAACTTGGAGGGTTGCGTCAGGGAGCAGCCAAAAACTAAAAGGAATTAACACCCTCTGACCAATCAGTATTCAGAATATGACTGCCAAATAGATCGTAAATGTCCTGCTGCGTTTTATAAAAAGAAGTGTTTCATCTCTTGTCTAAACAGAATATATACATTGTCACAAGAATACGCTAATCCCGTGACTGAAACTTATCCAAGAACTTTAAACCACCGAACTCCGGCTCCTGCATCATCAGCTTATCATTATCATTAAACCTATAATGACCCGAATGAGGCCAGTGCCAGAAGAACATTAAACCACGCCGTGCTCTGACTCTCCATCAGATATGATGCCGAGTGCCGAACCCAGCCAACCGCTCTCACACACCCGGTTCTAGATTAAGGCCTCCGATTATCGCCGTTATCTCTGCGCGATGAGCTGGGTCGGGTGTGTCTCATTAGAGTTTGTATTCATGCAGCAGAATTAAATAAGCATGCACGAGCCTTCTGGCAGGAGAATGTGATATTTGGCAACTGGCCTGCACTCTGTGGTGTTAACGCTGTGACTGTGAGTGCTTTGTTTAATTAGAATGATAATAATTTTATTCATGCAGTACCTTCAGTGCATTTAAAACACCGATCACAGCGTGTATGAAAACAAAAACACCACAAACAGGAAGAGCAATTAAAATTTTTAAATGGGGGGGAAAAAAAGTGCAGTATTATGTTTGTGAAAGACTTTGTGTTACGGGACTGACAGATAGAGAGGTCATGCCTCCTCCAGTAAGGCTGAAAGATTTATAAACCACACCTCGTTTACCGAGACTGACAGGTAGAGAGGCCGCACCTCCTTCACTAAGAGCAACATGTAGAGAGACCACACCTCCTTTACTGAGACTGAATGATACAGAGGCCACACCTCCTCCAATAAGATTTATAAACCACACCTCCTTTACTGAGACAGAC
>JAQQZT010000012.1:3842860-3854739 GCA_030068275.1 Clarias platycephalus | reverse complement strand
ACAGGAAGTTAATATCACCAACCATTCCCATTTTATTAAGGTGTATCCATATAAATGGCCCACCCTGTATATGTAGAACCCCTAGAGAGTCTATACTAAACACCACTACCAAGTGTTTATATACAGTACATATAACCCTTAAATGCTCCATACATAACCCCACTACTGGGTGCTTTTATATATAGAACTCCAAAAGGCTTTACACCAACCCCCACTATTATATTACAAACCTCTTAAGGCTCTATGTCAAACCGTAGTCCTGGGTGTTTCTATAGGTGGAACCCCTAAAGGCTTTAAACCAAACCCTACAACCAAGTGTAGAACCCCTAAATGCTCTATAACAAGCCCAACAACAGGGTGTTTCTGTACGTGTCTCTACACTGGACCCCACAATTGGTGTTCCTACATACTGTACATGTAGAAAGCGTAAGTTCTCTATAATGAGCCCTACATATGCTTTTCCCACTTTCCCACATATGCTTATTCCACCATTCAAGTAAACAAGTTCACAGAGTCTACATCTGATTCCCCACAATCTAGTGGAACATCATTAATGCTAGTCATGGGTTCTGACAACAGCATGAGCTTTGGCAACACTTTTTAATCCTCTATTAAAAGCTCTTTCATGCATCATCTCTCCTCCCAGAGCTTTCACACTGGTTCACACCTCCGTTATCATCCCATTCCTATCTTGTGACTCGAACAGGTGTTGTGATGTCATTAAGATTTAAACCAATCACAGATGAAGCGGTGACGAACTCACCTGCCCCTAAATATGCTTAGTATTTAAAACTAGCTCTGTAGGTGTTTTCAGCTCTGTGATGTTCATTTTTCTCACACAACAGTGTGTCATGTAAGATAAGCAGGCCTATTTCAGGTTCCTTAACAACTCGAATCAGTTTGAGAGCAGTGTGGGATGATTTTGGCTTGCAGCTTGGTGGAGGATGATTGAAGTAGTTCATTCACTCACACACACATTCCAACTGCTTGTTATTTAATGATGTGGAACTAAATGGAGGTTAAATGCATTTAAGAAATACTAGTTTGAAAAAACACTTTTTTTTGTAGGGAACTGTTAGAATTTAGCAATTTGGTGGAATTAAGAACTAGTTTTTTTTTGTTTTGTTTTTTACGTTTTATGTGTGGGCCAAGTAATCTAAGAAAACTACATGCTGAAGTTATTAATCATATTGAGTTTATCATTATCACATTTTATAGACCTGTCTGTGAGGCAGCCCAGGGGCTTAGTGGTTAGCACTGTCGTCTCACACGTTCAGGGTTCGGGGTTTAACCCCCATCCCACTCGTCTATGAATGTGTTGAGTTTGCATGTTCTTCTCTTGCTTGTTGGGTTTCCTCCATGTACTTTGTTTTCCTCCCACTGTCCAAAGGCATGCAATATAGGCAAAATTGCCAGTGTGTAATTAGGTGTTTGAGTGTGTGTGCTTGTGCCATGATGGATTTGCACTTTATCCAGGGTGTACTCTGTCTTGTGCCCTAAATTTGATGGGATAAGTTCCAGGATAAGCAACCCTACATCAAAATAGACAATGTATGGATGGATGCGTACAGAGTTGCTAGCTTTATACCAAATGATTTGGCTAATCAGTGTACTCCATCCATCCTTCCATCTTCAAATGCTTATCCAAAGTCGAATCGCGGGGGTAGCAGTTCCAACAGGGAACCCCAAGCTTCCCTTTCCCCAGCCACCTCAGCTAACTCTGACTGGGGAATCCCGTGGCGTTCCCAGGCCAGTGTGGAGATATAATCTCTCCATCTCTCCGTGGTCTCCTACCAGCTGGACATGCCAAGAACACATCCCTAGGGAGGCATCCTGGTGACATCCTTACTAGATGCCCGAACCACCTCAACTGACTCCTTTCCACATAAAGAAGTAGCGGTTCAACTCTGAGCTTCTCATCTTATCTTTAAGTGATAAGCCAGCTACCCTTCTGAGATAACCCACTTCAGCCGCTCGTATTGGCAATGTTGTCCTTTTGGTCATGACCCAATGCTCATGATTTAGATTGAGAGCTTTGCCTTTTGGCTCAACTCTCTTTTCGCCACAACAGTGCGGTAAAGCGACTGCAATACCGCCCCCGCTTCTCCGATTCTCCAGCCAATCTCACGTTCCAATATTCCATTACTCGTAAACAAGTCCCCGATATACTTAAACTTCTTCACTTGGGGTAACAACTCGCTCCCTACCTGGAGTAGACAATTCATCGGTTTCCTGCAGAGAACCATGGCCACAGATTTCGGGGTGCTGATCCTCATCACTGCTGTTTCACACTGAGCTGCAAACCGATCCAGCAAGCGCTGCAGGTCACAGACTGATGATGACATCAGGACCACATCATCTGCAAAAAGCAGTGATGCAATCCTTAGCCCATCAAACTGGAAACCCTCTCCTCCACGGCTGCGCCTTGATATTCTGTCCATGACAATAACAAACAGGATTGGTGACAGGGCACAGCGCTGACGGAGGCCAACTCCCACTGGAAACAAGTCTGAATTACTGCCGAGAATCCGAACACAGCTCTCACTTTGGGCGTAAAGGGATTGGATGGCCCTGGGAAGTGACCTCCTCACCCCATACTCCTGCAGTACCTCCCACAGAAAATCCAGAGGGACCCGATCATATGCCTCCTCAAAATCTACAAAACACATGTAGACTGGATGGACATATTCCCAAGCCCCCTCCAGGATTCCTGCAAGAGTAAAAAGCTGGTCTGCTGTTCCACGACCAGGACGGAATCCACATTGTTCCTCTTTAATCTGTGGTTCGACAATCGGCCACAGATTACTCTTTCCAGCACCTTAGAGTACACTTTCCCAGGGAGACTGAGTAGTGTAATGCCCCTATAGTTGGCACACACCCTCTGGTCCCCCTTTTTAAAAAGGGGAACCACCACTCCAGTCTGCCACTCCTAAGGCACTGTCTCGGACTTCCACGCAATGTTGAAGAGGCGTGTCAACCAAGACAGTCCCTCAACACCCAGACCCTTCAACATTTCCGGATGGATCTCGTCAATTCCTGGGGCTTTGCCACTGTGGAGTTGTTTGACTACCTCAGTTACCTCACCTAGGGAGATCAACGCCGACCCACCGTCATCCTCCAGCTCACTCTCTGCAACAGAGTGGGTCAGGTTCAGGAGTTCCTAAAAGTGCTCCCATCCTCGCTGTACACAGCTTGGGTGGTTCCCCGTTCCCCCCTCCTGAGGTGCCGGATGGTTTTCCAGATGGTTTTAATCAGTTAATCAGTGTACTTTGATTCATAAATCAGATTTTATGATTCACAAATCAAAGTAGGGCTATTAAGCAACATTCACATTTTAATCATGGTTAGACATTCAGATGGATCTCCCATTTAGTTTTTCTTTCTTTTTCCAGTTTTGTATTGACCAGGGCTTAAATAAGATGATTACATTTTTTCCTCTATTGTGACCTCATATAAGAAGATCCCCTGCCCAGGCTTGTTGCTCAGCTCTTCTGGCTTCAGGAGTGGCGTGACTCAGCTGTAGCTCTATTTACATAAACACTGAAATGGTGCATTTGAAGGAGGAGTGAAATAGTTTGAGGTACGGGAAAAAATGCATTAGATGAGAGGCATTTTAACTGGAACATCAACACACACACACACACACTTTGCAGGAGCTCTAAAACATGTGTTAACTTGTTAAGGAGAGTAAAATTTGTGACCTTTAAACAATAAAAAAAAATCCATTGAAAATGCCTTGGATGCTCTTTGAATGATTGTCAGTTCCAATTTTGGTAGCTTGTAAGGTTTTTATAAAATAGACACTATACATATAAAATCTGTAGGTTTTGATGAAGAACGTTTCCACACGTTCCTTCAGAAAGGACAAAACGAAGAACCCTTGCTGGAGCAAAATGGACCCTGTGTAGACTGTCTGGTTTTAACTAACGATTGGTGTATTCACTAATCACAAACTGGAAATCTACACCAGGTCTAAACTGTTAATTGACATTTTTACCTCTCAGCCAATCAGAGACGTCCTTTAGTTATGCTCATGTAGTGTAAAAAAGAAAAGAGCTTGAAAACAAGGTTTTAAAAAATGAACAGTGATCAAATTAACGTCATAGGGTCTGACATTTGATTGAAGTCAAAAAGCCAACAAAGCCATTAGGGTAGAGAAATGAATTTCAAATCCTTCTCTAACTCCTGATCAAGGGAACTACCTGGTGTGTGGAACAGGGGATTGTTACACCCTACATAGCATACTAGCTTTGCATTTAACTCTCTTTGGGATTCAGCCAGGAATCTGTGATGACTTCAGTACTCAGGCCGCACCCTCATGACTACAACTGCATCACAGCTGTGCTACGTCCAGCTGCACAACACTCCCTCTCTGGTGATATTGTTTAATTATAGCAGGATGGATGACAAACAGCACTGAGCACTTGGGCAGCTGATCACAAAACTTCCGGGATTTCATGAAGCTGCACTTCCCTACAAGCAGGTGGAGAGAGAAAATTTATCAGCCTAATCGGTCTGACTGGTCAGCGTCTCGTCCTGCCACTGATAAGAGCACAAATTAAATATGTTTCGACTACATGCTGTAACCTGGCTCTGGACTCAGGTTATTTACAGATAAAAAGGTCAATTTGGAGAAGGAGTGAAATAGCTTAAGTAAGAAAATAGTATAGAAAAAGTAAAATATGGGACCTTTAAAATGAAAAGGGGTGGCATAGTATCTTAGTGTTGCCTTCCACCTCCAGGTTCCGGGTTCGATTCCTGCCTTGGGGTCTGTGTGCATGGGGTTTGCAAGTTCTTCCCGTGCTTGGTGGGTTTCCTCCCAAAGACCTGCAGATTAGGCTAATTGGCGTTCCCAAATTGCCTGTAGTGTGTGAATGAGCATGTGTGATAGATTGGCACCCTGTCCAGGGTGTACCCCGTCTTGTGCACTAATGACCCTGTACACAGGATGAAGTGGTCTAGACGATGAGTGAGTGAGTAAAATGAAAAGACTATGGTGAAATTGTACAGTAAGTGAGAAAGGTTAAATTTCAACATGATGCTTTCTCACAGCATTCTCACAGTGATGAGCAGTGAAAGAAATCATAATGTCAACGAAAGAAGAAAGATATCTCGGGTGACATACTGATGAAATTTGCTAGTGGAACCAAAGAACATGGAAAAAAAGCCAAGTATATAAATCTATTAGCTAACTCGCACCAGCTTTACTCCTCATCTCTTATACGTTGGTTGTCTTGAGAAATACATGCGCTGAACATAGCAGCAGGTAGATTGCAGTTTTGGGTATTGGGCCTCGTTCTCGCTGTCACCTGTGTTAAAGGTCAGATTTGTCTGGAATTTTGACGTGATGTTCGAATATGTAGTTTGTTCATTTCTCCCAGGTTTTATTGTTTGTGCGCGAGGTTGTTAATTTGTCAATTTCCTGCCATTTTATGTTTTTTTTTTTTTTTTCCTCCCCTGGTTTCTTGGCATTTGCGAGGTTGTCCATTTGTCCTCGGTTTCTTGATGACTGAGAGTTTGTCGATTTCTTGGCATTTCTTGGGGTTTTGTTGATTCGTCCCCTGTTTCTTACCATTTGGAAGGTTGGTGATTTTATTATCACTTTAAAATCTACGGTGACTGTAGGGGACAGTGGGGTCTCAGGGGGTTGAGGGTGTAGGTTGGTTATCAAGGGTCAAAGATTCACCCCCACCACCGGCACAATGGGTTGCAACTGTTAACCCCATACATAATCACTCAAGATGAGTGATGGATGAGAAAGGGGGATCATCGGGTTCTCAGCATGGCCCTGTAAAGCCGCTATCGCGAAAGAAATGACAGAACCATCAGTCGCCCCATGTGCTCAATTGCATGGCAGGAGAAAAGTAACCACATGAGGGTTAAGCACGGTGTGTTGAAGCGTTGTCTGGTAGTGTGGGAAATTTTAATTACACTATATTCGCTCACCTGATTTCACATGCATATGAACTTGAGTAACATCCAATTCTTAATCCATAGGGTTTAATATACTTTTGGCTCACACTTTCACACCACTGTGTGAAAGAGCCGAGAAGGCCTGGCTCACAGTCTCCGTTCGAATTCATTCCGAAGGTGTTTTATCGGGTTCCACACCAAACTCGCTCATCCATGTCTTTATGGATGTTGATTTGTGCACTGGTGCACAGTCATGTTGGACCTGGTGCGGGGTTGTTTTTCAGAAGTTGGACTCGGCCTCTTAGTTCCAGTGGAAGGAACTCCAAGGAACCAAGACATTTTGGACAATTTCATGCTCCCAAGTTTGTGGGAACGGTTTGGGGACGGCCCCTTCCTGTTCCAACATGACAGCATACCAGTGCACAAAGCACTGAATTAGAGAGGAGACTGCGAGCCAAGCCTTCTCGTCCAACATCACTGGCTGACCTCACTAATGCGCTTCTGGAGGAATGGCCAAAAATTCCCATCAACACGCTCCTAAACCTTGTGGAAGGCCTTCACAGAAGAGCAACAAACTGTTATAGCTGCAAAGGGGGTGAAGCCAACAGCATATTAAACCCTATGGATTAAGAATTGGATGTTAATCAAGTTCATATGCATGTGAATGGTTAACAGAACATAAGAATGTTGGACATTGGTAATGGTTTAAGAGGATATAAAATCAGTCTTTTGTGTCCAATAATAATAATAATAATAATAATAATAATAATAATAATGCCATTGAGACCTTATTCAAATGTATTTATTTACATATTTCCTTACATATCTGTGTATTGTTCTAGAGGTTTGTTAATTTACCAGAACACACTGTCCAACCACTCTCTCTCTCTCTCTCTCTCTCTCTCTCTCTCTCTCTCTCTCTCTCTGGACAGAGCAGACGGCCAGCTGAGCCCAGTGATGCAGAGATAATGGCATTTTCACTTTTAGAATTAATCTGGGTTAGGCCGAACTAATGAATATAAAGTTCTCACACCTGACCAATTAATAGCCATTTCAGTTTCTTATAAAATGTCCTTCTGTAACACTCTGTCAGGTAGAAATACATTTCGCTATTTTGGGTCGTGTGTGTGTGTGTGTGTGTGTGTGTGTGTGTGTTTTACCTTATATGAGCCAGAATGAGATTATTCCATTTTAGCCTGTTACCTTTGATGTCTGATGTCTGGACTAGATCTCGGCGAGATTCATCACACACTTTCTGTCGATAAAAGGAAAAGCAGAACACATTCTGTATTTCTCCAGCCATGAGGCTTCACACACTCTCCAGGAAAATACATCAAAGTGTGACATCACCATGTTGTGGTGTATTATATAACCTTAATGTGTCTCTCCAGATCAGACATTTTGGACATTACGCTCTCCAAGGGTTTTACTGTACATGTACACATTTGGCTGTAAAAGCAGCGTCTGCGAATCCAATCGACACCTACAGCTGAGTCTCTCGGCTAATCTCAGGTGTAACCGGGAGGAAACACAAACACCTTCCTTTTCTGGAATTTTCTGCTTCTTCTTTTTAAAAAAATTTTTTAAATAAATTTTCTCCCACGTTAATAACCAGCTAGTTCTCTTACAGCTATAACTCTCAGGAAGCTCGCAAAGGCGTTTTTCCCCAAGATTTATTTCTTAGTAAAACTTCCGCTACATATTCATCGCATGCATCTGACCTGGGTTTATGGGGATGAGATGAAACGCAATGTTGATCTATGAATTATGAAGCATGTTCAATATTATACCTTAAAACTACCTGAAAATATGATCATGTAGAATCACGTTACGTTTCCTACCAGTGAAGAATTGTAAAAAGAAATAAATGAACTAAACAGAAGAATAAACGCATTAAAGAGAAACACATAAATATGTAATAATTCATGTGTCAGATTCATTTGGGAAAAATGAATCAGAAATTAATCAAAATAAATAAACAGAGTGAAAATAATTTTATTGTTTAAAAGTCACGGGCATCATGTGTAATCATGTGAAAGTAAACAAATCTAGTATTGTGTTTATTTCTTTATTCATAAGGGGCGTTCAAGCCAGAACTTGACTTGTTTTTCCTCACAGTTCCGAGAGTTAAAACTCTCTTTATGTCTCTATATAATCCGCTGCTACACTAAAGCCCTTATCCCAGTGTTTCACTAGTGCTTGGACACCATCAGGGTAGAAAGTTTTCTCAGTACGCCAGAGCCATGTTTCAGACTGCCTGTTTCACGTCTGAAACGCCGGCCTCCCAGGAACTCCTTTAATGTCCCAAACATGTGGAGTGGGGTCAGGACTGTACGGGGGACGTGGCGATAACTTCTAACAGGGTTCCTGTGCAAGTGGTGTTGCTGAATGATTGTGTGTACAGTCCACACGGACAGATGCGTCTCTTCTGCAAGTCGGCGACAAATTCAATCCTTTGTCAAGGATCAGGTGTTCCACTCGCTGGACGTTCACGTGAACGACTGCAGAGTTCAGAGATGTCTCGTCATTCACGGACAGACCATCTTCTTTAAAACGTTTGCACCCTTCAAATACTTTACTCCTGCTAAGAGTCTCATCACCGTACTGTGCTCGAGCTTTTCTGTTCATCCATTTTATCCCTTAATCCACCCAAAATTCCATCACACGTCCCAGTTCGACTTGACGCTCCTCGTCTTGCTTTTGGACTCCCCTTCTAGGTTTCTCGGATTATGTAAACATTCTGTTACTTCTTTAATCCTTTATCTTATCAACCTCTTGATCCAGGATTAGCCTACACAGCACTCAGAACACTCAGCTCCATGTGTTAGAGACAAACCTCGGGATGGACGGCGTGTCTCACAGTGAACAAGCACACAGTCTGATGCAGCTACTCGCACACCGAGGCACCGTCCTACTGAAAGTCTAAACCTGAAATGAAGACTCCGGTGTGTCACTCACCAGCTCAAACTGACAGCCGGATACAACACACATTATTGCATTTAAGCTTTAAAAAAAAGGAGATAACATGGTAAAAAAAATAATAATAATTTGTCCATTTTGGATTCAATTCTGGATTCTGATTGGTCAAAAGGAGTTGATTAATTTCCAATAACAGCAGCCCTGAGAGTAGTACATCTCCTTATCAAATGTTTACATTAATGCACTTCTTTTCGTATCTTATTCTTCCTACAGTATCCGCTCTTTCACAGCGATGTAAACAATATGAAGTTCTTTTTATTTGCTTGCGTCTTTTTCCCTTTATTTTGTTTTTTCAATTCTTCTGCCTTGCCTCAAAGGTTTGTTCTTTGCTTCTAGGTTTGTTTTCTGTTTCTACGTGTTTTTATTTGTCTTTAGATATTTTTCTGTATTGATTTTTTGAAGGTATCCTTGTTTTTCTGGTTTGTTCTCTGCTATAGGCTGTTGGATTTTTCCTCATTCCTGAATGTTTGTTCTACTTCTTGTCATTTTTGCCTGTAGAGTGATTCAAGATAAGATTCCAGATTCCACAAATTTTTATTTTTTTTATTGCAGAGAGAAATTGCTTCGTCTTGGTTACAGTTGTTTTTCGGGAGGAAATGAAAAGAGTAATAAATTAGATGAGAGGAAGGGGAAGAAAAGACACAGGTCTTAAAACCGCAAATACCGTAAATATAATGTTTTTTTATCTGTGCTTTTAGGCTTTCATGCCTCTCGAGTTTGCTCTCTCGCTCTAGATGTACAGTATGTTGAATGTTTTATGGGTTTTATTGTGAATTGTTTTGATTGCTTTGCAGGACTGTTCTCTGCTTTTAGACTTTTTCCCTGTTTATTTTTTTTCCTTTTTGACTTTGTTCTCTTCTTTTAGGCTGCTTTCTTTGCTTCTGTGTTTTTTTTAACTTATTTTTATTTATTATTTTTCTCTCTGCTTCACAAGTTACTTCTGTGTTCATACAGTAGATGTTTTTTTTTTTCTCTCTTCGTTCTCAACATCTAGACCTAATTCTTTATCTCTGGATTCTGTTCTTTTTTCCCCCGTTTTTTTTTTCTCTACTTCTTTTTTTTCCCCTCTAGACTTTTTAAATGCATCTTGGTTCTGTGTCTCTTAATGTCTTTTGAATATTTTATGAAATTCTTTCTGATTGCTTTGCAGGTTAGTTCTCTGTTAACAGAATTTTTCCTTTTTCTTTTTAAATCTTTTTTTGATTGCTTCAGGGTTTTTTTTTTCTGAGTATTTTTCTCTGCTTCTTGTAAAAAATATTATTTTAATTTTTTATGAATTTCATAAACCTATTTTTACCCTCTTCTTCTCTTAGTTTGTACTCAGCTTCTACACTTCTTCTTTACCTCTTTTCATTTTTTAAAATTTCCTTCTTTGCTGCTTGATTTTTTCCCCCCTAATTTTTTTCTTCGTTTTTTGTTTCTTTCCTTTTTATTTATTTATTTTATTTTATTTTTTTTGCTTTTGACTGTTCTCTGTTTATAGATAGATTTTTTTCCTTCTGGGTTTTTTTTTTTAATCTACTTCTGGAATATTTGTCTTTTTTTTTCTTTGCTTCTAGATTACTTTCTACACTTTTGGATTTTTTTCTTTTTGGTTTTTCTTTCTTTTGCATTAAATATTTTTCAGTATTCGGTGGGAAAAGAACATTTGCTTTATAATAATAATAATAATAATAATAATAATAATAATAATAATAAAGAAACACAAATATGAAACCAGTGTTGTAAGTCTGCCTCTGAAGCGGATTCTATCTGCAGTAGACGGTGTGTGTTTAACTCCAGACTGACTTCAGATCTTTAGACAGGAGCACAATAGACCAGAGCCTTGTAATTGTACAGTCTGTCTACAGCTGCACCTCTGACCTCCACCTCTTCCCCCCTTCTTTTATATTATTTTCAGAACAAATTATCCAAAGCAGACAGCGCATCCTGCCGAAGGAAGAGCCTTCAACACACACACAGACTTGGCCTCATGGCTTTAAGGTCCTCGTCACAGCATCTCTTCTGTCATCACCTGGATGTTTTTACTAGATTTTTATGAAAGTTATAGAAATGTATATCGAAGAGACAAGAATTTTGGAGACATTATACAGTTGCAAAGGTGTAATTATTTTGGAGCTTGTTTGTAGATCTAACATCCTTCACTTTTATAAGGGTGGAGGTTGATGGCCAAAAGTATGTGCACCCCTGCCCATCATACACATATGCTGTTCTTGTCCAAAACTGTTGCATGGGGTGTCTGTGTATGCTGTAGCATTACAGGTCCCCCTTCAGTGGAACTACAAACCCTTATCCAGCATGGTGACACTCCTGTGAGATCCACAAAGCCAGCTCCATGTACTGTAGTCATAGTGGGTCACTGTTGGGTTAAACCGGAACTGGAGCCTCCTCGACATCCCAGTGCCGGTGTGAATGGGGGCGGGTTGATACCAGTATCGCTCTCATGTGTGTGTGTGTGTGAATGTTTCCATTTTCTTTAAAGCTTAGCTTGGCTGATCTTAGCTTAGCTTCATGACGGCCAAAGATTACAGCCAGACTTCACTCTGGAAGGTGAGTTAGTGCTTGTTCATCAAGACCTAATCGATCTCTGATGGCACATTAATCAACCTGGCAGGATGATCTAGATCGGACAGAAGCTTTCGCTAATACTGGACCTGCTAACGACAGTGACCTGATAACTTCACTGCACTGAAAGTCGAATAGCAGATTTCATAAAAACAGTGACATGTTAGTTTGGAGCATGTTCTGTTGACAAAATTACCCCCCCCCGTATTGTGACTGACCCTGAAAGAGAGACGAAGCTCCAGCTGGACTTACTGTGTGGAGAGAGAGAGAGAGAGAGAGCATAAAAGTCTTGCTTTATAGCCTGTAGCAGTGGATTATTTGCTTGCGGTGGATTTTTTTTTATTCATCTCTCTCTCTCTCTCTCTCTCTCTCTCTCTCTCTGCACAGCGAGGTTTCATTCACACAGTGGAGATGTGCAGGTA
>JAQQZT010000012.1:3781643-3800577 GCA_030068275.1 Clarias platycephalus | reverse complement strand
CACACACACACACACACACACACACACACACACACACACACACACACACACACACACACACACACACACACATGCTGCTCGGTGTAGGTGTGTGTGTGTGTATACCCACAACATTTCTGCATGGTATTCATTATTATTCATTTTAAATAATTCTTTCTTTTTCTTTTTTTACTTCTTGTTCTTACTTATCATTTGTTTTTCATGTTTCATTTTTTTTCTTTCAACGCTCTGTCCTTACTTTCCTATTTATTTATTTATTAGTTTTTAGTCACTTTTTAGTTTTTCCTTTCTTTCTTTCTTTCTTTCTTTCTTTCTTTCTTTCTTTCTTTCTTTCTTATTAAACTAATTTCTTTTATTTTTCTTTTATTTTTTGTCAGTTTCTTTCTTTTCCATTTCATTCCTTTCTTTTATGCCAATTTATTTCTCAATTTTTTTTATTTCTCAATTTTTTTTTTGACCCTCTGTCCTTACTATCCTGTTTAATTGTTTTGTCTCTTTTTAAGTTTTCTTTTTCTTTCTCTTTCTTTCTTTTCTTTTTTTCTTTCTTTCTTTCTTTCATGTTGATTTCTTTCTTTACCTTTTCCTTTATCTTTCTTTCTTTAACAATTTTTTTTCTTTTTCTTCCTTCTTTGTCAGTTTCTTTCTTTCTTTCTATCTATCTTTCTTTCTGTCAATTTATTTCTCTTCCGTTTTCTTCCTGCCTTTCATGTCAAGTTCTTTCTCTAATTATTATTATTTTTGTTTGTTTTTCTTTCTTTTTGTGTAAATTACTTACTATCCTATTTACTTATTTATTTATTTATTTTGTGCTTTTTTTCTTTCTTTCTTTTTTGACAGTTATTTTTTCTTTACTTAGTTTCTTTCTTCTTTTCATGTAGATTTATTTCTCTTATTATATTTTCTGTCTTAGTTTCGCTTTCTTTTGTGCCAGTTTATTTCTTCTACAATGCTTCCTTTTCCTCCCTCACTTCTTTCTCCTACTCCTCATTTCGTTTCCATACTAGGTTTTTTTTTCTTTCATTCTTCTATCCCTATTTTTCTAATTAATTAATTAATTCATTTATTTCTTTACACAGAGAATCAGTAAGTGTTGATATCTGGAGAGCAGAACAGAGACATTAAACTCCAAACAGAACGGCTGAATGTCTCGAGCTCTTTATTCTACATTATAAAAAGAAGAGTTCATATCGGGTTGCCAGATGTGTAGAAAGACTTCTGTGCACTTGTTGCATAAATTCCATTCATTATATAATACCCTGATGTTTAATAAGCCGGGTTATTTATTCATAATTTAGGTGATTTTATAGCACAGACCTGGCACAACCCTGTGTTCAGCTATTTTATTTCATGCACAAGCTGTTGAAAGTTATTTATTCTGATATCTTTTTGCTCTAATTAAAGAATTTTGGTTTATGCTCTACAACACAAGTCACACACACACACACACACACACACTGAAGTTCCATCCTCTATTCTGTGCACTTACTGCATTCGGTCCTAACACTGAATCGTAGTGTTCCGTGCCGTGTGTGTGTGTGTGTGTGTTCTGTAGAAACACGTCAGCGCTGCAGCTCGCACTGATTAATTATCACACGTTACACCGACTGCACAGAGTGAAAAAACACAAGACGGGGAGCATCTGTGGATCCTTCACACCTGACAGAGACTCAGAGCCGCAAAAGACCCTTTTATAATCTCACACAGTCAGATGTCTTGTGAAATTCATGCCTTCTGCACACACACACACACACACACACACACACACACACAAATCAAAACGAGACATAAAACTTGACTTCAGGACAAATTGTGAGTGTATTTATGTGTGTTTTCTCCCTCCTGCATGATGTCTGGTGTGTGTGTGTGTGTGTTTGGGTGGGGGGGGTGAGATAGGAGTCCTGAGCCTCGGTTTCCGTGGAGACTCTGTGTAATTTGGTCATGTGTGCGGCACTAAGTTGTGGCGGAGCAGATTGCAGCGAGGGACCGACGCCGCTCTCTCGCTCGCTCCTGATTAATTACTCCAAATTTTTCCACTGCCCCGATGACCCGTGTCTGTTACCCACAATCCCCGGCTCTCTCCGACGTCGGCCTCCATTTATAAACGATAATACCACCTGGACTGGCGGAGCGATCGAAGGCGGACCGCGGGAAATGAACGCGGTGGTGAAGCGGGACGAGCTTCAGACGGGGTGGTGAAGTTTTGGCGGTTTAGGAAACGTGTTCATCGTTCTTTCGCAGAATTTGTAACACTTTTTAATGACAAAACTCGATTCTTTTCTACTTGAAGCCTCATCAGCAAAGCCTTCCTTTCTTAATGTAAGGAAACGACTTTAATCTTTTGCTCTGTAGCATCACATGACTCCAGGAAGTCACTCGCTCACTCATCGTCTATAACGATTAATCCCGTGTACAGGGTCGCCGCGGGACTGGAGCTGAGCCCAGGAGACTTAGGGGTACAACCTGGACCACCATTATAGGACCACCAGTTATAGTAACCTGTATGTTAGCTCGCAGAAATCCGAGTTAATAACGGTCTCTCTGTCTCACACTATTTTTTTTTAAATGTCCTGAAAGACAGAATCCCCCCAGAACACACCTTAAACACGCGCTAATTCGAATGAGGCCGGTCGCTCCCAGGTTTGCCGGGCGCGTGCCCTGCTGATGAACCGCATTTCTCCCCAGCTTTCTATTTTTAGCCCGAGCCACACACACACACACACAGACACACGCACAGACACACAGGCACTGGAGTGAGTGAGTAAGTGCGAATCCGAGAGCGCTGCTTTCTGCGGAATAGCAATGCCTCCGTCGTCACATGGTAACGACACACTGTAGATTCTCATTAACATCCTGCCACTCATCGCGGCCTGCCGCGAAAAAAACCTACGGGGCCTTTCAGCACAGAATTAGCATCATAACCATATACAAGAGTTTTGTATTGGCTATATTTGTGGATTAGCCGATGGAAGAAAATGCTTCTTTGTTCATGTGTGTGTGTGTGTGTGTGTGTTTATGGACATCAGCACTAACAAAATGCATGCATGCTGCTTTTGAGATGCATATGCATGATGGAAATAAAAGGACGTCTCCTGGGTGAATAGCTGAGTGCAAGCGAGAGCACCTGAGTGCAGGTGTCATCCTCCAAACGCTATTCACCGAGGACGAGAGCCAGGAAAAGCCTTTGATGCCGTCTGCCGCGTGTAGCGTGAATGCTAAACTGCGAGACGAAGCCTGTCCCCTGTCCCTCTCGTTCGTTCATTCATTGACTGTCGATCTTTCCCTTTGTGCAGTGCGACGTCGGCCTCGTGTGTACCCCCCTGTGTACACCCGTATTCTGTACACCTGCTGTAACTGTAGCACGCTCACACGTCAGGATAGCGCGCGGACACCGCTAGCTCCTTTTGGCCAGACGTCAAGTCGATCCACAGTTTGTTCAGGAAACAAATGAAAACAACCTGATATTAAGAGTGTATTGTAATAGTGTTGGTTTTTAAGATATACTACCAATTTCATGCTTGTTACAGCCCTTTTTCAATCCTGATCAGAATTCATTATTATTATTATTATTATTATTATCAGCAAAAAGGAAGACTGATCACGTTATCCTAATTAATGCACCAGTGTTTCACTTGAGCTCTGATATCATCAGGATAGAAAGTTTTCTCAGTGCGCCGGAGCTGTCTGATTCACGTCTGAAACCCCACCCGGCCTCCCAGGAACTCCTTTAACGGCCCAAACATGTGGAAATGGCTTGGAGTGAGGTCAGGACTGGACGGGGGGACGTGGTTAATGATTGCGCGTACAGTTCCCACTGACAGATGTGTCTTTTCCACGATTATCAAGGATACGGCATTCTTTAAAAACGTTCAAATGTTCTCATGAGTCTCGCGCTTGAAGTCTTCCGTAGACGTCAACTGCTTTTACTTCCTCATTCACCGGAAATGTCATCACAAGTCCCGGTTTGACTCGAACACTCCTAGTAGGTGGCAGTTATATGATAGTTATAAAAACGTATAATGTAGAAACACTGATAAACATTAGTTGTTGCACTTTATACTTTTTACCTGAATGCTAAAGCAAAATGTTTGAATCCATAACAGTAATATATTTTTAAAGAGTTTAAGATTAAATGGGATTATTGATTAAAACTACAACCTACAGGACGTACCACCTGAAAATGCTTGCAGTAACAATTGTATGTCAGAGAGGTCACCAAATACCAAAGTTACCGATGCCGCTGCTTTAATTTGCCCTATGAGCGTTCTACAATCTCATTAAGAGCTTTTGAGTCATCGCTTCTAAAGTAAAGATTATAATGAAGCTCAGGTCTTACCCTCAATTTTAGTCTCTTTCATTGTTTAAAATTCATAAAAAAAAAAAAAAGAAGAAGAAGAAAAAAAAAAACAGGCTTAGCGAGGGTCCTATCGCCGCGCATTTTCCTCCACGCACCCATTTTCTGCGCTGTCGGTTCACATCAAGCTCAACGAGCAAAATAAGTTCCAGAACAATCTCCTTCCAGGTCACAGTGTTCAATTCTCTCGAGCTATTTTTACTCACGGCTATCAAGGCAGGGCTTAGGCTTCAGGCCCAGGCATAAAAATCACTGCTTAGCCATAAAAGTTAGGTCCTGCAGCAATACATCCTGGGAGATTATGACATGTTGACATGACGGTAGAAGTAATGCTACTGACTGTTCACTGCCTCAGTCTTAATAAGCTCAAAACATCCCCGGAACTAAACAGAATATATGCTTTAAATTACTTTTAACGGGGAATTAACAGACCGATCCCTGTTTTGTGTCTGTATTTACTTTAGATTTATTTACTTTAATGGCTTTTCATAAAAGGAAGCACAGTTGTGGGTATTAAACAAGAGAAATGTCTGATTATATACAAATGTGTTTTTGTTTTCAGGACACCTGCTCACAATTACAGCTCCCAGTGTCATTAGCATAAACATTAACTGTCATTAGTGTATGTTGTAGATTTTGGCGTTTCTTTGCACAATATTGCGCTGTCTAGTTTCCAGAATGAATTCCCAAGGTCACTGCGGTTAGCTTTTATATGTTTACTCATTTTGACACCATTTCTTATTTTGTCAGTTTAATTGTGTCTTTCAATAGATAGGAATAGGAAGTCTGAATATTTAACATTAGGATAAAATGCTAAAAGAAAATATTTAAAAAACAGCTTTTTTTTTATAATTATGTCCAACCATCCAGTATATTTTACTTTGTTACTAAATAAAAAAATGTAAAAACATGCAACTAACTTATTTTTAAAGAAGATACAATAAATTATACTGGCTGTAACACCAAAACTTTTCATCAGTGATGCTTAAATGTCATATTTGTCATGCCAAATGTCACTTCTATAATATTATATTATATTATAATATATCCATGATGCTGGAATATCACACGCATGATGCCAAGGTGCCACATCCGTAATGGTAAAATGACACATCTGTAATGCATAATTGTCACATCTGTAATGCCGAAATGGCACCTCGGTAATGCCGAAATGGCACATCCGTAATGTAGGAATTTCACACCCATAATGCTGAAATAGCACATCCTTAATGCCGGAATGTCATTTTTGTAATGCCACATCCATGACGCTGTGATGTCATCAGTGATGCTCAGATAATACATCCGTAACACCAAAATGTCACATCCGTAATGCTGAAATGGCACATCTGTGATAACAAAATGCTACATCTAGAACACCAAAATGTCACATGCATAACGCCTAAATGTACTGTAACAGCCGTAATGGCAAAATGGCACATCTGTAATGCCGGAATGTCATTTCTGTAACGTCACATTCATGAGTCTGAGGTGTCACATCCATAACACTGCATTGTCACATCAGTGATGCTGAGAAGGCACATCCTTAATGCCGAAATGTCATTTCTGTAATGTCACATTCATGAGTCTAAGGTGTCACATCTGTAACACTGAAATGTCACATCAGTGATGCTGAGATGTCATATCCATAATGCTGAAATGTCACATCTGTAATGCCGAAATGTCACATCTGTAATGCCGAAATGGCACCTCTGTAATGTAGGAATTTCACACCCATAATGCTGAAATAGCACATTCTTAATGCCGGAATGTCATTCTTGTAATGCCGCATCCATGACGCTGTGATGTCATCAGTGATGCTCAGATAACACATCCGTAACACCAAAATGTCACATCCATAATGGTGAAATGACACATCCGTAATGCATAATTGTCACATCCGTAATGCTGAAATGTCACATCTGTGATAACAGAATGTTACATCTAGAACACCAAAATGTCACATGCATAACGCCTAAATGTAACATCCGTAATGGCAAAATGGCACATCTGTAATGCTGGAATGTCATTTCTGTAATGTCACATTCATGAGTCTAAGATGTCACATCTGTAACACTGAAATGTCACATCAGTGATGCTGAGATGTCATATCCATAACGCTGAAATGTCACATCTGTAATGCAGAAATGTCACATCCGTAATGCCGAAATGGCACATTCCTAATGTAGGAATTTCACACCCATAATGCTGAAATAGCACATCCTTAATGCCGGAATGTCATTTTTGTATTGCCACATCCATGACGCTGTGATGTCACATTAGTGATGCTAAGATAACACATCCGTAATGCCAAAATGTCACATTTGGGACTCCAAGATGTCACATCTGTAATGCAAAAATGTTTCATCATTGATGCCGAGATATTACATCTGTAATGCCGAAATGTCACATTAGGGACAGCGAGATGTCACATCCGTAACGCAAAATTGTTTCATCAGTGATACCGAGATGTCACATCTGTAATGCAAAATGTCACTTCATTGATACTGAGATGTCATGTCAGCGATGCGGTGATATAAATGTCCATGAGTCTGAAATTTAACATTTGTAACACTAAAATGTTACATCCATGATCCCCGAAATGTCACCAAGATGTTACATTTGTAATGAATAGAACTGTTGAAATCAGACATAATGCTGTACAAATGCACATAATCAGTGGATTTGAGAAAGAAAATCCCTACATATGTGTGTGTGTGTGTGTTATGCAGGATTCAGAATAATGATATTCATTGAGTTGGTAATGAGGTGAGCACGCCACAGTTGGTCTGGGCCTGAGCAGACGGGGAGGCTTTTGTGTGTGTGTGTGTGTGTGTGCTGATGAGCAGAATCACACCTCTGAAAGCTCTATGCACTTTGTTAAAGTGAGAGCAGAGATATCATGTATGTGTCATGACTGGAGTTTGAAAGTGCAGCTCAAGATTGACAGTTTTTTTTTGTTCCTATCTGTCTTGTTCTCTCTCACTTTCTCTTTCTGTCTGTCTCGCTCTCATTCGCTTCCTCTTCCTGTCTCCGTTTATTCCATCTTCATTATTTCCGTTAACTACTTTCTTTCACTCTGTCCCTCGCTCACTTTCTCTTCCTGTTTTTTGTGCTTTTCTGTTACTTTCAGTGTCTCTTTCTATTGCCTTTCTGCATCCCTCGTTTCTCTGTCTCTTTCTTATCTCTTAATCCCTTCTTTCTCTCTCTCAACATGGAGATGGAGGCAGGATGTAGTCACAGGCATTACTTTTTTAAAGATATTTAATAATGGGGCGGGGTAGGCATATATAATATATAGGTATTATAGTTACTGTAGGTAGTAATTTAACTTAGAGCTATTAACATTAGCATATACAAAACGCAGAATGAAAAGCAGAGTCCTAACATCTTATAACATAGGAATAATGGCATTGAAACCAACAGGAGAACACAGAAATACGCTGTTCTTAAATTAGGCAACCGATCATACAATAAACAAGTTACAGTGATGAGAAGGAAATACAAATAAGGAAGAATGATGGGAACAGAGGATAGTGTCAAAAAGTCTTCAGACAGTGGTGCAACCAGGAGGACCCTGTGACAGAACCACACAAGATGTGGCTCCAGGTGCACCAACTATTGGCCGAGCCGCGCCACCATCTTTGGTCAGTTCATCTGATGCAAAGGCTGGTGGCATGGTGGGTGGGGTTTAGTGTGTGGGGTGTGAATACCTTGGCAAGAGAGCTGGGCCAAAACCTAAAATGTGGATGGTGACACATTTTTATTTATTTATTTATTTATTTATTTATTTATTTAATTAATTAATTAACATTTGTTAGACTCTGACAGAGCAGGGAATGACTTGGGCATGAATTTGGTAGAGCAGGGCATAACTTGGGTAGAGCAGGGCATGACTCGGACAGAACAATGTATGATTGAGACATAGCGGGGCATGATTTAGGCAGAGTAGGGCATTCCTGACAGGGGAGTCCATCACCACTGCAGAGAGCTGGGCTTTGACAGCATGCAGTGTGCATAACAAGCAACAATAAAGTGCAAGACTGAGACAGAAAACTGGAGCTTAGGTAGATAGAAAATAACCACACTCAGGTAAACCTGATCAGGGGCATGTGGCGTGCTGATGCTGATGACAGGAGCAATCTAATAGTAATGCCTCTAAGGTGCTACCGTGATACTCTTATTTCCACTCGCCTTTTCCCTCCTTATTTGCTTCAAAATATTTAGTTAAAACAAAACATTTTTTTTTTTCCTTTTACTGTTTTTTTTTTTTTTAATATATATTTTTACTTCATATACATAAGTTACTCTATCAGTTCCAGCTGAGATGTCTTTGACTCGTCTTGCATGAGTGGAAGGTGTGTGCTGCTGGTGAATGTTGTTAATTAAAAGCCCTCAGTGTGAGTATAAGATGAAGATGGACACACACACACACACACACACACACACTGTGTTGATAACCTTTGAAATGAGAAACATTAATTAGATAAACTAATTATGAGATTAATCTTGTGGGCAAAAGGTCAGACAGTTACGTTACAGAGCTGAGGGAGGCGAGAACGAGTGTTTCACTCAACAGGACAAATTTCCATGTTGCTGTTTATGGTGTTATTGGTTCTTAATTCTTTGAGTGACAGCAATGAGGAGTGTTTCTTTATGAAACTAGAGTTTGTACATGTTGGTCATTTCCCGTTGTGGCAGATCTGCCCCAAGTAGTGCGTTCTGAGATGGCCGTCTACTACCATGTTGTAAAGATTAGTTATTTGACGTATAGAACCTTTCTGTCATTCCATTCTCTTTTGATCTCTTTCATTAGCAAGGCATTTCTACCGACAGAACAACCCTAACCCTTGCTGGATGTTTATCGTCTAGTGTACCACTTCCAGCAGGGCATTCCCAAAGTCTACACACTATCCTCAAATTTTATACTTCATTCAGAATGGAACCACTATTGAATTTTACACTGCACGTGTTATTCAATTCTTACTCCTTATGTAAGCACTCGACAGAAACTTACACACCATTCCAACTGTGGGAGCTCCGGTCATCACCAACTTGGCAGGAGCTGACTCCATCTAAACCCCGGTTAATCAATAAACGGACAACTGGGGATAGCGAATAGAGTCTGACTGTTGTTTGGAACACTACTTACCTCAATTACCACGCACACACTAGCGAGCTTAGCTTTAGCTTACCTAAAATGCCCTGGTGGCTAATGTTAATTTATATGCTAATGCATTTGATTTCATCCATACCCTACACATCGGCCCGTGGCAACACCTACATTTCCTGCGGTAAGATAAACTGCTTCATGATTCCAGTTAGCTGGTTAGCTAAAGTGATGCATAGCAGACAGCTAGCAGTTCGACACCTGCAATCAAGCACGCCTCTAATTATTATTTATTTATTTACTTGATATCATTTTAATTGATGGGTTATTAAAATTACACCCCTGTACAGTTATCATGAATGGAAAATCAAGCTATTGAGACCAAAACCGTACCAGTCTGTAAACATGTTTATTTCTGTTTTTAAATTTTTTAGCATAAGGCTCTATGGGGATTGACTCACTTTTGGAGCCCGCCCCCTGTGGACATTCAAGGAACTGCATGTTTTGGAACTTCCAGGTTTGCCTCATTTTTCAGAGCTGAAGGCTGGCGCTTGACCCTTACACACCATAGTCAACATTTACACTTTAAAAATCTGCATTTTATTTACAACTTTATGCACCATTCAGAAATGTACATACCATTTCCAAACGTGACACGCCTTACACACCAATCACAAAACGTACACACCAATTAGAACTTTACACTTTACTAGGCACTTTACATTTTATTCAGAACTTTACACATCATTCCCAAACTTTACACACCATTGAAACTTCATGTGCTTTTGATGCTGCTCTGAGACCAGTTAGCATGCTGCCCTATGTTTATTAGCATCTCAAACAGTCGTTTTCTTTAAGTGACCTCGCTGAAGATGCTTCTTCTTTACTCTGACACATTAAAGAGCTCTGCAGTGCTTCACTTACCACAAACTGATATTTTATTAATAATACATTAAAAATGAAACATTTAACATCGTCCCATGCCTGCTGGTGCTGAAATATACAGCAAGGGTTAGAGAGATGTACAGTCGTTTATAATACCAACATCCTAATGAAGATCATGACATTACAGTTTTTCAGGGGTATCACCAAAAGCTCAGGCACCAGTGGGATGAAAATCTGAATTCCAGCAGTTCGTAGACCTTTTTGATGTTGGTAAATCATGCGAAATGAAAACAAACTCTACCGAATATTTATGAAAAAAAGCTTCAGCGTCTTGCAGCCAGTAAGCCCGCTAAAAATTACCATGATTACTGTAACTACTTTGAAGTGGACCTATTATTAAATTTCACTGATTAGTCATTTTCAAAACGGATGGGTACAAACAAAAAACGTGAGAGGAAAAACATTCGTTTTTTTTTTTTTTTTTGGTCTGTTTTCCATTTGTGTATTGCCTGCGGTTCAAGCAAGCCACGTCGATTTTCCCTCTAAGGTGACCTCATATGAGAAGATCCACGTCAATAGTTTCTTACTCGATTTACTCGTGAAACAGGAAAAAAAATGCAATCTGAGCGGTATTTCAGCTGGAGCCTTCACAGATCTGAGACCTGTGTTAACTTGTTAAAGAAATAGTAACATATGGGACCTTGAAGGGTGTTTTTACACTGACTTGTTAAATTCACCTCTGGTACGGACTGAACAGGGCAGTAGCACTTGGGCGTGGACCAAAATAACCACGCTAAGACCTTTTCTGAGTGGTCTCGGTCCGAAACGGTCTGGAGCGGTTCATTTGTGGTCTTAATCCGGACCAACTAATAGAAGTACTTTGAAAGTTCGAGCCAGGATTCTGGAGATGTTCAGGAGATGTTCTCTTGAAGTCCGTTCGGCATTCGGTTGACACTGTTACGAGCAAATGCTAACTGTTCCATGTTTCTCCATGTTGCAGAGGAAATTTCTTTCACATGAATATTTACTAGTACAGAACAGGGACCTTTTTCCTGTACTTGTGTTCTTGTTCCTGCCCGAGGGCTCACCACCAGGTCTGAAATGCGTCCAATGTGGAGGTCGCAAAAACGTGCAACTCCTCGAATGACCACTAGGGGCTGGCTCCAAAAGTGACTCCATCCCCATAGACCCCCTTTTAAAAAAAAACAAGCCCAACTTTACAACGGAAATAAATGTAAAAAAAAACTTATTTTGTCTCCATACTGTAGCTAGATTTCCCATTGTTTAGTGGTCAATGTTTTTGCATAATTAGGGGAGTGGTCAATTAGAGTGACAGCTGCATTTCAGATGTCAAACCACTAGCTGTCTGCTACGCATCACATCAGCTAGTCAGCTAACTGGCGTGGTCCATCCAACAACCAGTCTCCGTTTGCTCCACCCATTTGCCCGTTTATGGATTAACTGCGGTTTAGGCGGAGTCAGCTCCTGCCAGGATGGTTATGACCAGAGATCACGCAGTTGAGCTTCAAAACCGCTCTTCAGAAAACCCTATGAGCGATGGAACAAGTTTACACACTGGTCCACTGATGAGGGACGAGAGCGAAGCAGCTAGTGGTTTAGAGCACCTTTAGAGCACCGAGCAGCTCGGCTGTTCCTCACAGTCACAAGGACCTGACTGCATCCTCTAGCAAACCTTTCATTTCCTCTTAGATTTATTTGCTGATATAAAAATACACAAGAAAACTTTTTGTGTGTGTGTGTGTGTGTGTGTGTGTAAACTTTCCTCAGCACAATGATACATATTCTGCTTTGTAAAACACTCTTCCTGTGTTGCACACCGCTACACACTTTTCTCCAGACGGCTCTCAGGAGTACTTTAGATGGTTAAGTGTTGGCCATTTTCTACGATTTTCCTAATTACTGTAGAGCTTTCTATGAAATTAATCTGTAGTAATATTCTGGTCTCTTGGGTTTATTCCTACACTACTTTTATTCTATTCTTTCATTCATCTTTCACTTATTTTATTGCTTTCCCTTTATTTTTCGTTTTATTGCTTATTATTATTATTATTATTATTATTATTATTATTATTATCTTCTTGACTGTTCATTTGTTTTACTTTTCTCTATTTTTTTTCTCTCTTCTTTTTGTCATCCTTTCATAACGTTTCCTCTTACTCAACATTCTTTCTTTTCTTTTCTTTCTTCATCATCTTCCTCTTCTTGCCTCCCTTTTCCTCTTCCCCCGTCTCTCAGTGACTCAGCTTATCTTGGAGCACTTGGCTCTCTGCACTCTTTTTGTTGCTTGTCCAAACACTTGCTCTTTTGGCACACACAGTGTGTGTGTGTGTGTGTGTGTGTGTGTGTGTGTGGTTGTGACATTGCTGCTGCTCATGCATCGTGTAATGGTAAAGCGCAGCAGGTGCTGATGATGTAATTTCCTGGAGGGGGTCATAATTTGCCTCTCTCTTTCTCTCTCTTTTTGTCTCTTGCCTGAACACCCACCACACACACACACACACTCACACGCATATACACTGATCCAACTTCATTGTGTGGTGAAGTAAATGAGATTAGCTGCGTGGTGAGGATTGGCAGAGAGAGAGAGAGTCATGAGTATACAGAAATCCACACACATCAGATTTTAAATCAATGCTGTTAGATTAGACATCTGGTCCAGGACATCTGCACAGATCGGATTTTACATTCCGTCCTGTAAAATTAGACACCAGGTCCAGGACATCATCCCGCATCAGATGGGACACCTGCACACATCATTCGATGACATTAGATTAGACACCACATTCAGGACATCTGCACACATCTGATTTTTTTATCCAGTCCTTTTAGATTAAACACCAGGTCCTGGGCATCTGCTCACATCAGACGTAACATTTGGTGCTCTGAGATTAGACACCACATTCAGGACATCTGCACACATCAGATTTTACATTACGTCCTGTAAAATTAGACACCAGGTCCAGACCATCTGCACACATCAAGTTTTGTATCCAGTCCTGTTAGATTAGACAACAGGTCCTCACATCAGACGCAACATTTGGTGCTCTGAGATTAGACACCACATTCAGGACATCTGCACACATCAGATTTTACATTCAGTGTTTTT
Organism: Clarias platycephalus; assembly: GCA_030068275.1. Lineage (NCBI taxonomy): Eukaryota > Metazoa > Chordata > Actinopteri > Siluriformes > Clariidae > Clarias > Clarias platycephalus. The sequence goes on along the minus strand of JAQQZT010000012.1, from coordinate 3,787,107 downwards.
GGATTAGACACCAGGTCCAGAACATCTGCACACATAACATTTTAAATTAGATGATGTCAGATTGGACACCTGCACACATCTTTAAATGACATTAGATTAGACACCACATTCAGGACATCTGCACACATCGGATTTTACATTCAGTGTTCTTGGATTAGACACCAGGTCCAGACCATCAGACGTAACATTTGGACACATCAAGTTTTGTATCCAGTCCTGTTAGATTAGAGACAAGGTCCAGGACATCTGCACACATCAGACATTACATTTAGTCCTGTTAGTTTAGACACCCGGTCAAGAACGTCTGCACACATCAGATTTTACATCCAGTCCTGTTAGATTAGACACCAGGTCCTGGACATTTGCTCACATCAGACTTCACATTCAGTGCTCTGAGATTAGACACCACATTCAGGAAATCTGGACATCTGATTTAACATTTAGTGTTCTTGGATTAGACTCCAGGTCCAGGACATGTCAGATTTTACATTCCATGCTGTCAGATTGGACACTCGCACACATCATTCGATGACACATCAAGATTTGCCACCACGTTCAGGATATATGCTCATACATCCAATCTTGTTAGATTAGACATCAGGTCCAAGCCATCTGCACACATCGGATTTTACATTCACTGCTGTTAGATTAGACATCCAGTCCGGGATATCTGCAAATATCAGATTTTACATTCCGTCCTCTCAGATTAGTCCCCAGGTCTTATTTTACATTCCATGCTGTCAGATCGGACAGCTGCCCACATCATTCAACAACATTAGATTAGACACCACATCCAGGACATCTGCACATATCGAGTCTTACATCCAGTCTTGTTAGATTAGGCACCGGGTCCGGGTCATGTCCACACATCGGATTTTACATTCAGCGCTCTTAGATTAGACACCAGGTAGAAGACACAGAGTCACACTACATGCACTTGTTGTTCTGCTGCATCAGTCTCCATAATTACAGGCTGCCCGGGTGTTTAAAGTGAAACACTCAGTGAGCCTCTGTGTCACTAGATAAAGATAAAGAGAGAGAGTGACAGACTGAGGAAAAAAATAGGCTGACGGAGAAGAACAAAGAGAGACAGACAGACAGAGAGAGACTAAGGGACAAGAGAAAACTGAGAAAAACAGAGAGAGACAGAGACAGAAGGAGAAAGGACAACAGAGACAATGTCAGATTAAGACATTTAGAGTTAGCAGGAGAGAGACAGACTGTAAAAAAGACCAAATGCTTTTTGTTTCACATGACTGAACCGGGGAAAGGACAGTAAAGTTCAGCTGATTGGAATTGACAGAATGAAGACGAAAGGAAAAGAGAGAGAGAGAGACATTGTGTGGGACATTGTGTGGGACATTGTGTTCAGTTGTAGCACTCTTTACCCAGAGTAACACACAAGCCAAAGGAAATACTTTATAAAGACAAAATTCCAAATGTTTGCGTGTGTGTGTGTGTGTGTGTGTGTGTGTGTGTGTACAGGGGTCACAAGGACCTCATGCTATGTCAGAGTGTTTTTCCATCATGAGTGACCGAAGAAGCCTAGCAACCAGCTGTTTTACCACACACACACACACACACACACACACACACACACACACACACACACACACACACACACGCACGCACAGAGTTCAGGCATTCAGTTCACTCATACAGTATGTGATTTATTTCACCTGCTTCTTCGTACCTGTATCTTCTCACTGAGTACCTGAGACAGAGGTTACTATGGCAACAGCAAGCCCCTGCTGAGCTCCTCCACACTAACACACTGCAGGATCACTTTATTAGGAGCATTTATGCGGTTATCCAATCAGCCAATCATGTTTCATCACCACAATGTGTAAAATTCATGCAGCTACAGGTCAAGAGCTTCAGTTCATGTTCACACGAGAACGAGGAGGAAGTCTGATCTCTGTGACTTTAACCCATGGGTGTTGGCCGGTTCTGGTCCTGACTTCACATTCATGTAACATCGAGAGTTTATTGCATTCTCATAGACACCACGTCTGTTACATCAGCATGCATTTAATTTGCCATCAATGGCGTTAGATTAGACATCAGTTCCAGGACATTTCCTGCACACATCAGATGTTAAATTAGTGCCATTAGATCAGACACCAGGTCCAGAATATCATGATGCATTGGATTTTACATCTGTAGCATAAGATTAGACACCGCATCTAGGACATTCACACACATTGTATTTTACATCACTGCCATTAGATTAGACACTAGGACCAGGGCGTTGCCATGCATTAGATTTTACATAAATGCAGTTAGATTAGACACCAAATCAAGGACATTGGCATGCACTTTGTTGTACATCAGTGGCATTAACTTCTAAGTAGCCTGGACTAAAGTCCAGGCTACTGGCACACATCAGATTTTACATCAGTGCCATTAGATTAGACACCAGGTCCAAGTCATTGGCTCACATCATATCTTACATTAGTGCCATTAGATTGGGCACCAGATCCCTGAAATCTGCAAACATTACATTTTACTTTAGTGCCATTAGATCAGACACCAGGTCCAAGTCATCGGCATGCATCACATTTTGCAACAGGACTCCAGGTCCGATCTAATTCCGCTGATGTAAAATGTGATGCATGCCAATGACTTGACATTAGATCAGACCTGGTATCTGATCTAATGCTGCTAATGTGGCATTAAATCAAACACCAGGTCCAAGACATTTGGACGCATCAAATTGTAAATCAGTGTCATTAGATTAGACACCAGGTCCATGACATCTGCACAAATTGTATTTTACTTCAGTGCCACTAGATCAGACACCAGGTCCAGGTTTTTTACAACAGTGGAATTAAATCGGCCACCAGGTCAGATCTGATGCCACTGATGTAAAATGTGATGACTTGGCACCAGGTCTGATCTAATGCCGCTGAGTTAAAATGTGATGCACTTGTGGCATTAGATCGGACACCAGGTCCAGGACATCTGGACACATAAAGTGTCATTAAATTAGACACCAGGTCCATGGCATCAGCCTGAATCATATTTTACATCATTACCATTAGATTAGACACCAGGTGGACATCTGCACAAATTGTATTTTACTTCAGTGCCACTAGATCAGACACCAGGTCCAAGTTAACGGCATGCATCACATTTTACATCAGTGGAATTAAATCAGCCACTAGGTCAGATCTGATGCCACCGATGTAAAATGTGATGACTTGGCACCAGGTCTGATCTAATGTCGCTAATGATCTAATGAGTTAAAATGTGATGCACTTGTGGCATTAGATCGGATACTGGGTCCAGGACATCTGGACACATAAAGTGTAATTATATTAATTCAATTCAATTCAATTTATTTTTTAGACACCAGGTCCATGGCATCAGCCTGAATTTGATTTTACATCATTGCCATTAGATTAGACACAAGGTCCATGACATCTGCACAAATTGTATTTTACTTCAGTGCCACTAGATCAGATACCAGGTCCAAGTTATCGGCATGCATCACATTTTACATCAGTGGAATTAGATCGGCCACCAGGTCAGATTAACGCCACTGCTGTAAAATGTGATGACTTGGCATTAGATCAGACCTAGTGTCCGATCTAATCCTGCTGAGTTAAAATGTGTTGCGTTCGTGGCATTAGATCGGACACCAGATCCAGGACATCTGGACACATCAAATTTTACATCAGTGTCATTAGATTAGACATCAGTTCCGGTACATCTGCATGGATCTAATTTTACAGAAGTTAAATTAGATTAGACACCAGGTCTAACAGACCCTCGTGTGGACGATGTGAACTCATTATGTCCTCATAACTAACGCTGTACTAACGTGACCAGGTAATTATATCCTTGGGAACACTTCCTATGTCGTTTGTTACTACATCGTCGGTGTCATTAGTGTTAAGTGTGTGTTACGTGGTTTAGGACACAGCCGTGAATTCTCTCTATCTTCACACTCACTGTACCTGGCACTCGGGGTGGGGGGGAGTGGGATAAATCCGAACGGTGTTACAGAAAATGTGCTTGCAGAAGGATTTAATCATACCAGAGAGAATGAAATTTACAAAATGGTACACGCTGTAGGTTATAGAAATAATATCATAAGTAAAAGATCAAACAGGAAATCAGATTAAATCATTACACGGGCTGGTCTGGGATCTGCACGGAGAAAGAGAGATGACGTCGAGCTGGAAGAACAAATGGTCCGAGGTTTTTCGAGATGGAAAAAAGAAGTAGCCGATGAACCTGATGTCAGAGCACTGATTTCATTTAAAGTTTGAAAAGTTATGATTTTTTTTTCCCTTCTTTTTCCTTTTCATTGCTTTAAGAAAGCTGGTACATTTTTCCCTCCACAATTACGTCTCGAAGCGTTTTATTCCTCTAATACCACAACGGATCTATACAGCTTTATCCTGTATTCAGGGTTGCAGGGGGGCCTGGAACACAAATCTCAGGAGACTTAGGGCACGAGGTGGGGTACAACCTGAACAGGGTACCAATCCATCGCAGGGCACACACACATACTACGGGCAATCTGGGAAAACCAGTTAGCTTAATCTGCATGTCTTTAGACTGTTGAAGAAACCCGGAGTACCCAGAGGAAACCCACCAAGCATGGGGAGAACATGCACACTCCATGCACACAGACCCCAAGGCAGGAATCGAACCCAGAACCTGGAGGTGGAAGGTGATAGTTCTAACCACTAAGCCACCATGCCGCCCCATTTTTATCCTTTTATACTTATTAACTCTGTTTCCTCTTCTTAAGCTTGATCTTTGCTATCTTTTGGTTTTTGTGTTTCCTGGTGGTTTTACCATACCGACGCCGCTCCCATTATTGTTTTTTTTTCACTGTGGATATGAATGGTTTTGTGGTTGTTTGTCATTACTTCCTCTTTCAGCTCCCCAGCTCCGTCTCTACTGCTGTGGAGGAATCAGACTTTACAGAGAATGCATCTCTGGTTTTTGAACATCCATGATACAAGTTCTCGCTTACGTTATAGCAGCTGCAAACACTCATCTCTCGCTCTTTTTCTTCCCTCCCTTTTATCTGCAGCTTCATTTTAGACCACATAAGCATAAACTTGTTTGTTCTGGGAAACATCTGGCACTGGAGACTCCTTACATAAACCAGAAATAAACATGTGCTTCCAGAAAACATAAAGAAATAAACAATTGCTGATGTTTGCTGTACGAGTTCCTATGAATATTCCGTAACTATAGAAATTAGGACTTATTAAAACATGCACATTTATACAGTACAAACCTGCACGGTTGTAGATTTTATGGTAAATTAATATATTGATCAGGACTAATCATTAAGACACCACCCACCTAATAATCCAGATGATTTATAATCGTACAACATGACGTCAACACCACTTACACGTATGGCCTTGTTCACACGGGCGTTAAAATCGAGCGTTTTTCTGGCGTTCGTAGCGTCCGGTGAGCGCGGATGAAGCGC
>JAQQZT010000012.1:3749290-3760265 GCA_030068275.1 Clarias platycephalus | reverse complement strand
GGGGTGTGGCCTATGTACCTGTAGGTCTTATTAAAGGTGGGGTGTGGCCTATGTACCTGTAGGTCTTATTAAAGAAGGGGTGTGGCCTATGTACCTGTAGGTCTTATTAAAGAAGGGGCGTGGCCTATGTACCTGTCAGGCATAGTAAATGAGGCTGAGGAGGCAGGGCCTAGGTGCCCGAGCACAGTAAAGGCAGCCTGCTCTAAACCAGATCGTATTGAATCTTTAAATGCATCTTTTATACCCCAGGTCGTAGATGTCATACAGAACTTGAGTTTTTTTATTCCCGGACCTTCGTCTGCTACATAATAAAAGTAGATGTGAAGTCATTGTGAATAAGGTATGCTTGAACCCTTGACGACTTCTTTAACTTTATATTTTCAGCGTATAAAAGTCTGGAGACCTGCTTTAGATCCCATCCCTCAAACTGCAGCCCCGCAGAGACACTTTAACAGTTTGACCTTTTCTTAGCCTCAATTTCCACGCTTAATATCACCTGCACCGGCCGGCCGACGCTCCATTTCAGATCGCCCTGGATAGCAGACGCTCTATCTGTGCTCTGCGTGTTGAGACTTTAATGACAAGTGTTTTACTTCACACTGCGGCTTTGCCGAGCGAATATTCATATGTACTTTGGATTCCTGTGCTTTGTCTTAATACGTGCGGCAGATTGAGGCTTTTGTGCATGAATAATTTAAGACTAAAGTAAAATCTGGATCATTCATGTTCTAAAATAAATGCATCGTTCGTGTGTAGATAGATCATGTGTAATAAAAGGCACAACGTTATACCTGAGGGAGAAGAGAATGCTCTGATCTAAAACGATGCACGCTAAACATCCATCAGTGCCATATTCAAATCATTTGCCATCCCTCGCCCACCCGGACGCCCACGGCTGAAGTAAGACGAACAGCCGCGCGCATACATTACTCCCCTCTTGCCCGGGCTGTGCAACTTGCGTGAACTTAACCAGCTTTCTGCTGTTCATTTGGGCTCATGAGCATTGATCTCACAGCGGTCGCCACCAGCGCGCGCCCACTCCACCAGCCGTTTACGCCGGCTATTTTTAGCACACCACAGATTGGTTTTGCGACTGGCAAACAAGGGAGAATTTTCTTTTTCCATCAAGTGCTTAGAGTTCTTCTGACCCCCGCACACACATAAACACACACAGACACAGATAAAAAAATTTGTATTTTCAATCAATACTAGAAGCTTCTGGCAAAAGAAAGAAAGGCGGAAGTAGAGAATCATTAGGTTATAAAGGGTAAAAGTGCAGAAATTAAAACAAGCATAATGGAGATTCAGGAATATTACACGAAAAGGAAAGAAAGTTTTTTTTTTTGTTTCGGAAAAACAAGCAGGGCTTTGCTCATATGTTTATATATATGTTAATTATTTATCATGATAAATAATGTTCCAATACATTGTGTGTGTGTGTGTGTGTGTGTGTGTGGGAGGGGTGGTTGAATCAACAGTCTCCAGATGCCAGATTGGTCAGCGTGGCCCCATGATGTGGCCCCTGAAACCCCCAGGGTCTTAGCCCAGTCTATTTTTACCCATGAGGGCACCAGAAAAAGGTCCAGCACCAGAGACCATTTAAAGGGCACGTATTATGCAAAATTGACTTTTTAGTCATTTGTAGACATTCAGATGGGTCTCGGCTGTGTGCAGGCAAAAAGAAATCTCAGTTTTTTGTCTTTTTTTTTCCATATCTGTGTCAACATTTTCTACTGTAAAGCTGCTTTTGCGAAAATGACCATCGGTAAAAGCGCAACGGAAACTGAATTGAACGGAAGTGTTCGTATTGGCAGAGTTTGAAACGAGCGGATTAGATTTCCCCCCTAATGTGACCTCATATAAGGGGATACCCCTCCCCTGGCTTGATTTATCAGCTCTGCTGTTCTGTTCTGTCCTGCCTCAGCAGGAGCTCATTTGCATAGACACTAAAACGGTGCGTTCGGTCAAGAAGTGAAACAAAGGGGAAATAATGCCTTATCTGAGGAGGTATTATCTCAGCTTGAGCATTAATGCACTCACACACATACACACACTTTGGCGGAGCTCTGAGATCTGTGTAAGCTTGGTACAGAAATATTAACATACGGGACCTTTAAAGAAGTGCGATCACATGCATAACAGCTAATGGAGTCAACAGGAGGTGACCATAAGTGTGAGAGACAACTCTTACGTTTTGATAAGTAAGAAAAATTCCACTCGATAGAAAAGAATGTAAATTGATGTTTTAGCTTGTGTGTTCAGTAGAAAAGCAGTGTAGCGTAATACTGTATGTGTGTATGAATCAGGATAACCCCTTCGGACCAGCTTGTATTAAATGTCCTGGCGAGGCTACGGCGCCCTCCGTCTCTTTTAACGACAGAGGAAATAAGCAAGCTCAGCTTTTGGCGTTCATGGTCTTACTCCCTTAATTGCTGTAAATAAATAGCTGAAAGAGGATTATATTTGACTCAGGAACATTGGCCTGTCTCTGCCACGCCGCCAGACAGTGCTACTGTTCTAGGAAACTAATCAACACCTCATGAGCGGTCAGAATAGAGGACGATCTTAGCCAGGTTAAAGTATCATCGGGGTGATTTTGCGATTTTGTGATTCCTCCGGTCGTTTTTTTATCTCTCTTTTTGAGCGCGTACCGAAGCAGGCCGCATAAGCATGCTGCCAAACAAGATTAAAACCTGCCGGCGGTGGCGGGGGTTTATTTACATGTAGCAGAGGGTTGTGCGCGTCTCTCTCTCTCTCTCTCTCTCTCTCTCTCTCTCGACGTGCTGAGTCACTGGGTAAAGATAATGCCGACGAGATCTAAGGGCATCGAAATGCACGAGCCGGCACAGGCGAAACAGAACGCAGGAGGAAGCCGCGTCGGTCCGTCTGCGAGCCGGCTGTCTGAGCGATAACTTTATGATCGCAGCAGTTTATTTATTCATACAGTATATTCATTCATTCATTTATTTATTTATTTCCAGAAAAATAACATGTAGCTACCTCCATACTGAACTTTATCTCTGTCACCCCGGTGCCGTCTGTTTAATTCACAAGCTACGTCTTGTACAGCGCTGACATCATACGTTAGTGTGTGTGTGTGTGTGTGTAAACTTTAGTTTTGATTGAATTGTGACATCACTCCCTGTAGCTTTCTCAGTTTGCGATTGAATGTTAACGAGCGTGCTCGAGGCTGCCGTTGCGTCACCGCGGGGCTGTAACGACGCTCAGCATCACCTCTTGTCCTTCACAGCCCTAATTTCTTCATCTTTGCTCAAGTGTATCATCTTATAAATCCTTTAACGGCGTTGAGACCGTCTAATAACTAACGAATAATGAAACATTCTGTTAAATGCTCTTCGGGCATCAAGACCTACTTCCTTCGGTCCTCCTGCTCCTTCTTACGTTACAAGCGCAGTGATTAATAAAGCATTTCCAGGCAACCCGGAGTAATTAAACCTCTCTGGAGTGAACTCGCCTTGGCAGATCTCCTTAACTGGAGGGATTGTAAGCTATTTGATTTATCGAGCTCCGGCCTGGTGCTCGGATTGACTCGGCGCCGCTGTTTATAACACCGAAAGTAATTATTCTCAGGATGCGAAATGAGAAGAAGCTCTGTAATTTGTTACGTCATCACATGCTTCAGGTGGGAATAAAAGATGCGATCATTTCCCTATAACCGCGCAACCTGGAGTGTTTTTATTCCTTACTTTAACCGTCGAGAGCGTCCTGCATCCTCTCTATCGCTTTGCATTTTGTCATAACTCGATTTTAATCCATTAAATGCCTTTGCTGTCAGGGACGGATAATCATACAGGACGTTTATTTATTTATTTATTTCTTTATTTTTGCTCTAAAGCATTACCGTGATTTTGCTGACACTTTTGGCCGGAGCGAATGACTGTACATTAGCTAACTGCTCGAGGATTAAGTGGCGTACACAACGGCACGATGGCTTGGCGATGGCACTCATCAGGTAGCTTCAAATCCATCGTATCTTGAGTTACAGCCAACACGTAAAAGCTCCTCAGGTTAGTGTAGCTTGTAAAAAAACAAACAAAAAAAAAACCACCATGTATCATCGTAAAAGGAAAAAGGAGTACGGAGGCCAGGCTGGGGCTTTTGGAGAATCAGAGCCGGTGTATTTCCACGCCTCGGCCTTAATATCTCATCCATCAGCTCAGCACGCATGCTAGGCTCCCAGTGACTCAGCAACTTTTAGCTCTTTGCCTCCACATAAAGGCTCATTAAACTAAAAGCTTTACTGGCCCAGCTAGACTTCCTGCCTTTTCCGAACCAATAACGCCCACTCCCGCGTTCCCTCCCTCCATCTTCTCCTTCTCTTCTTCTTCTTCTTCTTCTTCTTCTTCTTTTTCCTCCGCCTTAGACGAGAGCTAGTTAGGGAACAGGGGAGACGTCTGACTAATCGAACACACCCACTCCCGATCTCTTGAACCCACACCAAGATTAATGACTCGGCTCATTTTTTGAAAAAATAAAATAAAATAATGGTGTGTGTGTGTGTGTGTTGCACTGCTTAGTCAATACACACTGGCTGAGGTGCGATAAGGTTAATCTTGTTTTTTTTCCCCCTGCTTGGTCAGTCTTGTGAATAAAAAGGCCAATCCTCTTCTGGATGCAAGAAAATAAACGATGATGCACATAAAGCAGAGCCTTGTTAAGATCACGGGGAAGGAAAATGACTCGGATCAAGAGCTAAAACGGATTATGCGCATCCGGCGCATTGCAGATTCAACACTAAAAAAAATCCATCCGTTTTTACAGCACATGGAATCTACCTATTAATGGATAAAAAAAAATCGTTTTTTTTTTTTTAACTAAATACGTATATGTAAATACTGTATATGTGTTGTGTAAAAAAAATTGCTGTATGTACAGTATATATACTGTTTTAGAGAGATAATCAACTTTGTGATGGTGTTATCTCCTGAATCTGATCTGATCTCACCTGTAGAGTCTGGTTCCTCCCAAGGTTTCTTCCTATTGCCATCTTGGGGAGTTTTTCCCTCTACACCATCGCCTTGCTCATCTGATCTTTTTTGATTTGTGGACATCCATCTCACACATTTCATGCACATTTCCCAAATTTTCTTTTGATTCTGTGAAGCTGCTTTGTGACAATGGCCGCTGTTAAAAGCGCTATACAAATAAAACTACAGTGGAACCTTGGATTACGAGCATAATTCATCCCGGAAGCGTGCTCGTATTCCAAAACACTCGTAAACCAAAGCAAATTTTCCGATAGGAAATAATGGAAATTCAAATTATTGGTCTATGGTTCGGAAGTTCCCAGGTTCAAACCCCACAACCACCAAGTTGCCACTGTTGGGCCCTTGAGCAAGGCCCTTAACCCTCAACTGCTCAGATGTATAATGAGATAAAAATGTGAGTCGATCTGGAAAAGAGCGTCTGCCAAATGCCTAAAACGCAAATGAAGATACCACCATCTTTGTCAGGGTGAAAGGGTGTCTGAAATTGCTTATTTATAGAATTTGGATTTCGATTTTCTTTCTTTCTGTCTTTTTTCTTCTTATTATCATTATCATTTTATAGCACACAGAATATTACTAAATATTTTTAAACATGCATAGAAAAAATCAAAACATGATCCCAGTGACGTTAAGGAATTGTTTTGTTTGTTTGTTTTTATTTAGGAAAAGCATTCAAATCAAATCCTTCTGTATTTCCCCCCCGGAATTACAGATTTTAATCATTTGGCATTGGTGGCTCAGTGGGAGGTTTCTCGCCTGCCATGCGGAAGGCCCAGGTTTAATTCCCACAAAATGCCCAAACCTCTGCCAGTGGATGCAGAGCCGGTCCCAAGCCCAGAGAAAATGCGAGGGTGGCATCAGGAACCTGTGCCAAGTGTGCGGATCGGATGGTCCAGTTTGGCAACCCCTCGACGGGAGCAGCCGAAAGACTGACAACAACAGATTTTAACCCTCAGTGCACTCATTGAAATATATAGGAATTTTACCAAGACCATTAAACCAAATATTTTCCTTTTGTAATTTGTTTTTCTCAAAAAATTTTTAATGTTGCCAGTTTTTAAATCAAGGACAGTGAAGTTAATATGCATGGTTTCTTGTCCATTTGTGGTAAAAAGGGTATATGTTATGTGGCATGGTGGCGTAATGGTTAGCACCGTGGCTGGACACTTCAAGGGTTTGATTCCCACCGCAGGTCTGTGTGCTGTTCGTGGCGGGTTTCCCCTGGGTATTCTGGTTTCCACATTGCCCGTATCTCGTGTGCTGTGTTACGGATTGGCACCGATCCGTGCCCTAAGTCCCCTGGGATAGGCTCCCATGACCCTGTACAGGACAGAGGGAATGAATGAGCGTATGAGAATGAGTGTACGCTGACACTCTTACCAAACGTGGCTCTTCCCCTGATTAAGGCTTATAAAGAAAGCACTCCCTTGATTGATTTGTAATTCCTACAAATTTCTCGACCATGACAGGAAATCAGTGTCACTACTCCCAGTTTCTCTTCTTGACTCTTACATGCGTTGACGGTCATATTATCTTTAAGCATGTCAGTTAAAATACATACGTTTGCATTAGACCACCTGGTAGGCTTGCACTTCTCGTCTGGTTTTTATAACATCTCTCCAAACTGTACGGTCATCTCTTTTTGAAGTTGTTAGCAATTTCATCCTCTCGACTAATTATCTACTTTTAATGCTGTATTCTTTTAACAGCCTTCACATTTTCTCTCCCCTCAGGTTACGGTGTCATTACTCTTAGCATTACACTATAAGAAGCTGATGACTGTGACTGGAAATTAATTCCAGCAGAACGCTCACGTTTAACTATATACACTTTTCATAAAGTAATTGTTGAAGCTTAAGCAGTCTGATGAAAAAAGAAATAAGTATGAGGGAAGTACTACAAGCCAATGCTTTACTTTTCTTCATAACTAACTCCCAGTACATTTCTGTCTTTTCCTTTGGTTCTAGTTGAAGCTGAATGCCAGTTTTGGGTAAGGCGCTTCAGGGGATCTGTTACAGTGATTGATGTTTAGAAACCAAGCACCTTCTAACATGTTTCTTCGCGTTGACAATGCTAGAGCAGAAAGACAGAAGGTTTCTCCATCAGAACCACTTGAGAACACCTTTAAGTCTAGGATGAAACCTTGATAAAGGTTTGTATGCTGTATGTGAGGTGACCCCTTCCTGAGATTTCGTTCTAAAGTCTCGTGTTGTGTCCCCTCTCAGGTTATGGCCACGCTGCTCCAGGTACCGATGCAGGAAAGGCGTTCTGCATGTTCTACGCGGTTCTGGGAATCCCCCTGACCCTCGTGATGTTCCAGAGCCTGGGTGAGCGAATGAACACCTTCGTCAAGTACCTGCTGAAGCGCATCAAGAAGTGCTGCGGGATGCGCATCACGGACGTCTCCATGGAGAACATGGTGACAGTTGGGTTCTTCTCGTGCATGGGAACTCTGTGCATCGGGGCCGCGGCTTTCTCGCACTACGAGGACTGGAGCTTCTTCCAATCTTACTACTACTGCTTCATCACGCTCACCACTATCGGATTTGGTGATTTCGTGGCACTGCAGAAGAACCGTGCTCTGCAGAAAAAGCCTCTGTATGTAGCTTTCAGCTTTATGTACATCCTGGTGGGGCTGACGGTCATTGGCGCCTTCCTCAACCTGGTGGTGCTGCGCTTCCTCACCATGAACAGCGAGGACGAGCGGCGGGACGCCGAGGAACGGGCCTCGCTTGCCGGAAACAGGAGCAGCGTCATCGTCCACGTCCAGGAAGACGCCGTCTCCGGCAGGATGCACCGAAGGAGGCGGGATCGAGATCAGTACAGATCAGAGGTCGCAGATTTGCAGTCGGTGTGCTCATGCATGCATTATCACTCGCACGATTTCGGCAGCTCGGCCATGCTGGCGGGAGAGGGCGGAGGAAGAGGGGGGCTGGGGTTGGGAGGAAGGCCGTTCGCGCACCAGAACTCCTTCACATGTCAGCCGAGATACTTCCACTCGCCGGTGACGTACCACATCGAGGAGATTTCACCGAGCGCGCTGAAGAACAGCTTCCTGCCCTCCCCTATCAGCTCCGTTTCACCCGGCTTGCACAGCTTCACGGACAATTCGCGCCTGATGAGGCGACGCAAGTCCGTCTGAACAGGAAATCTCCCCAGGGCATCGGGCCCCGCCCACACACTCTTCCTGATTTTCAATAACCAGGGTATTTATTCTGAAAACACACACAATAAAGCTGCTCCTTAACCAAAATCGATTTTTTTTTTCCCCCCACTCTCCTCAGTTTTTTTTTTTTTTTTTTTACCCATGATGAGATGTCTGCCCCAGCGGGAAGCGTAAATAAGGGATGAAATGCGATAAAACTCAATGAGTCTCTTAATAAAGGATGAAAAGCATGAAGCATGGAATTTTTTTCCCCCCTCAGAAACTCATTTATCTGTACACTCCACATTAGCGGGCTGCTGTTTTGCCCTTTTTTTCGAGCAACTCCACGAATCCCAGGCTTGAATTTTATGGCCTGATCTTCTTATCACCAGACGATGCACACTTGAGCTTCAGCTACAATACAGAGGGAGAGATTATTTTTTACAGGGAGAGAAAAAAATATTACGTTTTATCTCTGGAGATGTCTTCAGGTTGAGGGGAATCTCAAGTGCCACACACTACTGAATGAGTAAAAAAAAAAAAAAATGATTCGGACTATCGGGACTTACTTTTAAGGACCATTTTCTTTTTCTATTATATTTAGAAAGCTATGAAGATAAGAAGCTGATTTATATAAAAGGAAATGCCATGCCAAAATATTATTGTCGATCCTAGCATGTGCATTAGTTGTCAATTAATGTGTGTTACACCATTCTTTTATTTATTTTTTTCATTTGTTTTTGTTTTTTCTTATTTAAAAACCATTTCTTTAAATAGAGGGAGGTTTTATAAAATGATATGTTTATGTAGTTTTGTTTGTTTGTTTGTTTGTTTGTTTGTTTGTTTGGCTGTGTAATATACAGAAGTGATTTGGAAGTGAAGAGGAAATTGAGAGAAAGTCTTCAGGTTTTGCCTGATCAATAAAAAGTGAATAATTTGCATGTGCTTTGTTAACACTGGTATGCATAAACTGTCAAAAGGGAGAAGAAATATATATATACAGTATATATATATAAAACACAATAGCCTTGCCAATGGTTTGAAAGCAAATAATCCTTTAAGGTTATTTTCTAAAACAAAAAAAAATAATAAAATTGTTATTTTTGTTCCTCTCAAAGATGTCCAGTCATGAAACTGCTCTTAATATCATCTCATATCATTCCAGTGACCTTTATGTCTGTTTGGATATCGGCCACACATTAGCATTGCTTTCCTACAGACATAGAAATAACACATTCAGAAAGAAACACAGCACCACCTGCTGCACTACACACATCAACTATAATATTCACTATAATAATAATAATAATAAGGTTCGATCAATGGAGTTTGCATGCTCTCCATGTGCTTGGTTCGTTTCCTCCGGGTACTCCGGTTTCCTCCAACAGTTCAAAGGCATGCAGTGCAGGATGATTGGTGTTCCCAAATTGCCCGTAGTGTATGGGTGTGAAAGTGAGATTGGTTCGTTGGCACCCCATCTAGGTTGCACCCCGCCTAGTACCCTGGGATACTTGGGGCAGACTCCAGGCCCCTGTGACCTTACACAGAGTATAGATGATGTACATGTAATAATAATAATAATAGTAATCATAATAATGATAATAAACCATAAATGAGGCAGCACCGTGGCATCGCACCTCCAGGGTTGAGGGTTCAAGTCTCTCCTCGAGTGTTTAGCTCCTTTATGCTCCTGTATAGACTGGTACAGTACCCCGTCCAGGGTGTACCCCACCTAGTGCCGCGAGTCTGTTCTGTCATAAACAGCTACTCCACAAGGGGGCAGCAGAACAGAGATTCAAAATGGTGACGATCGAGAAACATTTTATTCCGTACGTTCTAAAACAATCACACCGTTACTTCCAGAGATTTTTTCAAGCTTCCATGCCAGTTTCAAGATGTTTCACCCTGAGGGTGGGCACGTAATCAGAAAAAAACATTTGTTTCTTTTAATCTTGTATAAGGTGCTTAGCTAGCTAACTATAACGCTGAAGGTTTTAACAATATCTTACAGCCTTGTCAGTTAGAGTTCTGGGCAACTGTCCACACTGGAGATTTTATTTACTACCATTGGGGTAGATGATAAATTTAAGATATATACACCAATGATAGGCATGCATACTCATGCATATACTGTATATGGGTGTCTGTCTATTTAATAACTACATAAGGATTTGTTCTAAAAGTGAATTCTAATGATAATTAAATTAAAAAGAGCCTGGTACTTTCTTGCAGTTTTAAGATGTCAGGAGCACAATAGGTGATCTCACATCTACTGTAGTGAACACAGCATTCAGCTGTCGCAGCTGAAATATGCATTAACTGCACTTACAATCATTTGTCTAGCATTACAAGCATTTACCCAACAACAACAAAAAAATGAGGCATGGAGCGTTTAGAAAAGAATAGATAGCACATTGAAAGATATACACGTTTAAAAAAAGACTTAACTTTGAGATTGACCTGCAGGAAGTTTGGTCAGCTAGGAGATGCAGAACTGTTGAATTACAACGCGTAAGAACGGTGCGTCCATCATATATCACTTGATTTGAGATTTGAAGTTGATGTTAGAATTCGCTCATGTGCAGTCAATAGGAATCTCCTCAATAGTAGGTGAACAGAATAAACTTGAAGATTATTGGTTTAGCAAGAGATTAGCCGGCGGCGCAGAGGCTTAGTGGTTAGCGCTGTAGCCTTGCAAATCCAGGATCCAGGTTCGATTCCCATCTTGGGTCTATGTGCATTGAGTTTGCATGTTATCCCCGTGCTTAGTGGGTTTTTCTCCAGATCCTCCGGTGGGGGGGGGGGGGGGGGGGGGGGGGGG
>JAQQZT010000012.1:3666078-3673686 GCA_030068275.1 Clarias platycephalus | reverse complement strand
TATATATGTGTGTGTGTGTGTGTGTGTGTGTGTGTGTGTGTGTGTGTGTGTGTGTGTGTGTGTGTGTGTGTGTGTGATTAGGGTCCCGCAGGCCCCCTTGGACCTCCCGGGAGTCAAGGACAGACAGGACTTCCTGTAAGGAATAACAGATTTTTTCACTTTTATAATAAAACCATAAAATGTCACATGACCTACAGTGTGAATGAGGATGAGGAATGAACTCAGACTTCTGTTTTAGCTTTTCTGCCTTTATTGTTTCCACAGGGATTACCAGGAGAACTCGGGTTCCCAGGAAAACACGGAGAGGCTGGTAAACCTGTAAGTCCCTGCATTGAGACACTGTGAATGTTATAAAACAAAGAAACACACACACCTACACACACACACACACACACACACACACACATGCACACACACACAAACAAAAAAACAAAAACACTTAAACATGGGTGTGTTTTGTAGGGTCTGTCCGGGAAGGACGGCGTTGACGGTCAACCTGGAAGTGATGGAGAGAAAGTAAGTGCCCCCCATAATGTCACATCATTCCATTAATTCCAGTTCATGATTTACATATTGTAGATCAGTCACAGAAAACATAAAGATTGTTTAAATTTAATCTTTTTTTATTTTATTTTTAATTATTATTAACAATAATCGACTTATAATTAAGTACGTTTTTGTGTGTGTAATAGATCATATCAAATCCCTGATTGTTGTAAGAGACAATGAAAGAAAAATCTTAAATACAGTTTTTTTTTAATAAGTTAAATATTGTGTTTCAAAAATGACAATCAAAAGCCGTTCAGGAAATATAACAGAAGCTAAAGATGGTTTTATGAAGAAAGGTTAGACATATAAGGGATAAGGCAATATACGGTATCTATCTCATTCAAATATGTGGTGTACAAACTTTTGCACTGATTTCACAATTTCGTGAATTATTATAATTTTTTTTTTACTTGTGTTTATAAAAGAACATTTTAAAATCCTAACCATGCTATGTATGCTAACCATGCTATGTATCTGTATGTATATTCCTGTATGTATACTGTAAGCTTGTAAGGGTGTACAAACTTTTGTACTAGTATGGTAGTATAATAAAAAAAATAGTTATTAGGGTTTTTTTCGACATGAAATGTCTGAATTATCATGAATTACTCACAGGGTGGACAACGTGCTGAGACAATAATGTGTAAGAGAATGTGTAAAGAATAAAAAATATATAGTTTTATTACATATCTGAAACAAACAAACAAACAACAAAGAGATTAGTTTTTCAGATTTATCAGTCCCAGTAGTGAAATGTCCTGTTTTGAAAAGATATTACGATATTAGAAATTACATCTTCTAGATATTATAAATTAGCATTAGTGTTTGTTTTGCTGGCTAGTCAGTTATGCTAGCAACTGGAATTGATGCTAGCTGGAATTAGCAAACGCAACAGGCTAACTGAGTTAAACATAGCCAGTTCATCTTAGCAAAAAGTTGTTCAAAATATTTCAGGCTACATGTCTTATTTATTTAATGTAACATTTCAGTTCCATACTTAGGCTTATCTTGCTTTTAATCAGGCTTAAGACAGAAACTATTAAAGCTACAGACTTGGAAGGAAAATGCTAATTAAACGCCATGCCATGCGTTTAGAAAAATTCCACAAGATCATGGTAGTACTCTGCTTGGGTACTTTGCATGGTAGTTTTTTACTTGGGTCCTGGGAGTATTACCACGATGATATAAAATACAAGGGGTGTTCAAGTCAAAATGGGACTTTTGATTGCACAGAATAATAGAGCATAGAGTAAAACTCCCCTTTTTTTCCTCAATTTAATCTCCTGCTATACTTATCCCTTAAGTGGATACCATGAAGGTAGAAAGTTTTCTCAGTTCGTGAGTCGTGATCAAACTGCCTGTTTGGGGGACTGTATGTGGGATAACTCCCAGCCGAGTTCCTGTAACGTGCAAGTGGTGTTAGTGAATGACTGTGTGTACAGTTCACACACACAGATGCGTCTCCGCAAGTGGACAAGTTATCCGTTAATTATTAAGGATCATGAATGAATGTTCGGCCTTCATTTTACGCCGTCATTCACCTCGTACCTCCCATCATTTCTTATTACATTAAGTGCATCAATGTTTTGTTTTTGTTCTCAGGGACCAAGAGGTGAACCCGGCCAGGATGGCTTCCCTGGAAAACCTGGACCAAAGGTGATCCGACTTCCTGTCTGAGCGTCCATATAAGCATGATATCACCACACATGCATGAGGACTAAAGTCATAGTAACGCCTCCGTAATGGTTAATCATTATTAATTATGATATGATTGTATGATGACTCAGGGTGAGGAAGGATCTCCAGGACCCAGAGGACCACCAGGAGAAAGGGTAAGCTTTCACTGCAAACTTAAACATCCCTAACCATATCACAATTAGAACCATTATGACTAAAATGTCTATATCTGTCTGTCTGTCTGTCTCTCTCTCCATCTCTCTCTGTGTGTCAGGGTGAGACCGGTCTTCCAGGTGAAGCTGGTGTAATGGGACCGAGAGGAGAAAGAGGACTGCAGGTGGGTCTTCCATCAGCCTAACACACATCTCTTAAGTCTCATAGTGTCCAGATTGTTGTAAATATGACAATCTGTGAAATGGACGGTAGTCTCAGTGCTTGTTCCTGTCTCTGTGTGCACTGCAGGGGGGGAGAGGAATAGACGGTGAGTTCGGGCCAAAAGGCGAGAAAGGAGACAAGGTGAGGCTCTGGATTGGTGCTTATCATCGCATCATCAATAACATGTACAGGAAGTCTTACTGAAATCTCAGATTCATGATTATTTAGTCCGGATTAGAAACATGCTGGGTTTAGTCAAAACTACTGATGGTCTTGTATTAATTTTTTTTTTCCCCTCTCTTTCTTTTTGATAAATCATGCTGTATTCTGTGGAAAAAAATGGATGAACTGATAATTTATGTCTCTCTCACAGGGTGAAGTTGGACCCAGAGGGATTCCAGGAACCCCAGGAGACGTGAGTAAAGAGACAGAGAGAGAGAGAGAAAGAGAGAGAGAGAGAGAGAGAGACTACTCAGTAGAGTAGGACTAGTAAAACTGTTTGCAGGCTGTGGAACAGTTATAAGTATTTGGACAACAACACAATTTTCATATTTTTGCATCAGCACAGCATCAAATGATGTAATCACCTTGTGTGTTCTAATATACATTACTTCCCCCTTCGCTTTGTTTCCTTGAGTTCTTCCTCATTTCTTTACATGGCTAAACTTTGTACGGTTTGCCAGCACATATCTATAAATCATCACCCTCTTTATTTACCCGGATTTCCACAGAACACACACATGGCTTATGCTCTTTGATGTAGTGTTGGTTGCCCCCCTCATGCCCCCCTCATGCCCCCCTCATGTAGCCTGCATAGGGGTCAGTGATAGGACCATCCATTTATGTGGTATTTGCTCAGGGTGTTGGATTAAGATTTATACATTCCGTGAACGAATCAGAATTTTCAACTTTCAACCAACTGATTGAAGTTCAGACTTTCAGCTTTAATAAAAGAGCTTTAACTACAATATTTCATTAACTGTCCCACTATATTTTAGGTTTCAAATGTAATGGAACAACTGACTCATAAATTGTTTGATGAAGTGTTTATTTATCTACTATCACTGGTATTTATTTTATTTTATTTTATTTTGATTTAGAATAAAAAATAATAATATTGATCGATACTAGATCTAGTTCTTAAAAAAATTTAAATACAAGGAATGTATTTGTGATCCACTGCATTGTTCTCTCTCTCTCTCTCTCTCTCTCTCTCTGCAGGTTGCCAGTTTGATTCCTGAGCCTGGAGAGCCAGTATGACATCACACCCATAACTCACATACTTCCTTTTATTTTCTCAAATTATCCAGTTTTTTTTTATTTATTATTATTATTATTATTATTATTATTATTATTTAATTTTTTAATGACAGACACAAACCCATCCTTTTTTTTTTTTATCACATCTTCCTTGGTTATAGTTACTGTTGAATTGAGTGTTATTGCATCATTAAAAGAGGAGCCAATCACAGTCCAGTATGCAGATGCAAAGAGTCTTCTGACGTGCTTAGTCAAGGAATCTGAACATGTTTTTTTTCCCCCATGCTTTTGTTATTTTTTTACCCATTTTGCAAAAAAAAAAAAAAAAAAAGAACCTTTAAAGGTTCTTGCGTTCTTCATTGGATAGTTAAATCTTGTTAGCTTTTCATTATTTGGAACATGTTTCAGTGGAGGAATACTCAGTTGTATGGCTCTACATCAGAACGTTAGCGTTCCACCAGGAAGACCATTTAAGTACCTTTAAGGGTTCTATAGGTGTATGGTTTATCCAAGACACAAATTTTACGAATAAGCCAAGTTGGAAAGACTCTCTTCATTTGCTTAGTGGATGTCCATCCTTGTCCAAACTCCTCATTTTATTTGCAAGCACCTTAATTAGCATTTTATCATTAAACCTAGAAATTATGATGTCTTCAAGACCTTTTTTTGAATATTACAGTACATGCAAGTGTATTAATGTCTTTTGATGTGGATTACAGGGTAATCCTGGGGAGAAGGGCGAGAAAGGAGAACAGGGAAAACAAGGAGAGGTGGTAAGTGTCTGGATTGTGGTATTGTGGATTCTGATTGGTCAGATGCTATTGATTAATAATGTTCTTCACTAACTGCTAGCATGTTCAGTTATGAAGATAACGAGGGTAATGAGAAAACAATTTTGTAAAGATGTTGTGAAATTCCTCAATATATTATTTAAATATCATCTGATGCAATTTAATTAGGACTAGAGTGGATTTTTTGTTATTATTAAACATATATTGACACACTCTAAACACACAGATATTAGTAGTTGACATCTTTTTTTAAACAGGTCTTTGTGCCAATGTTTTGACATTTGGAAAACTCTAGATTTCTTAAACGTATTCAAAATAATACAATACCATGTGTAATGTATCATATTGGCCACCAGAGGGAAGCAGAGAAGTGATAAAGTTTAATATAGAGATGGTGATAACAGCATCGGTCACAAGGTGACGTCGCCTCTGTACCTGTGAGCTATAAAGGCGCTATATAGCACTGAACAAATCGTGGTCTCCGTCAATGTACCACTGTAATAAAGAAAATAAAATGAATGAATTAATTGAAAGTGCCAATCACTCCCCTTCCACCAAACATTTTCTTTCTGACCTCAAACAATTCTCTTTATATGATGTAATAAGAAAAATGCTTTAAAGAAACATTGTGAGTTTTTGTTTGATCTCTCACCTGTTCAGGGTCCGAGGGGACTTCCCGGAGAACAAGGCTTCAGAGGACAACCTGGACTCCCGGTAAGGACGAATAACGAGACGTCTGCCATCTATCTTTTCTTTTTTTTTTGGACCGCAGTGTTTCACATGATCAGCTAATGTTGTGTAAAATGCAAATGGATGAATGCGGCAGATTTAATGCTGTCATTTAGTGCTGTCATGCTGCTGCTGATGTATTCAGAGACTGACATCTGTTTGTCCAACTGTTAGAAATACAGCACTGAACGTACAGTTTGAGTCGCAGCAAACACAATGTCCTTCTGCATATATTATTACTATCCTGCTGGAAAGTGTTTCACACACTTCTGTTTGAACAGGGAGCTAAAGGAGACTCTGGGTCCAAAGGAGTTCCAGGCACTAATGGAGAACCGGTGAGTTATGTAATGGGCTTACTTTGAATGACGCCATTGAAACATGTCCTGCATTCTAAATGTACCATCATTAAAAGTGACCTTCGTCCTTATCCTCATCCTCAGACATATTCTCACTGTGATGTTACATGCCTTTTGTATGTGATGTCATCAAGATGTGTCCTTTATGATTTTCTTTGTGATTTGATGTTTTGGTGTCATAAAGATCTCCCCTTGATCTTATGTGTGATGTCACCAAGTAGTGCTTAGTTACCTTCCTTGTGACGTCACTCAGATTCTATTACTGCAAATGTGATGCCTTTAATTGAGTCTGTTTTTCATTCCACTTATCTGTAAAGTCACTGCTGTAATTTATGTGATATCACCACGATATTTCTGTTAGCATTTTATATAATGTCACGATGCTTGCCTACTACTCTTGACCATGTGAGTGATGTCAATAAAGTGTGCCCTTTTTTCTTTATGTTTTTAATGAGACAGCTGTTTGATGTTATATTTTGTGTGATGTATTTTTCATCAATAAGACAATACCTCAATATCATGCGTGATGTCATCAAGATGGCCTTTTTCATGTATTTGTTTTCCCTCAGTCTCATGTGTGCCCATGTCTTTAACATTTATCTTTCCATTTATCCATGCATATATCCATCCGTCCATCCATCTATCCATGAAAACCACTCATTCATCCATCCATCTGTGTAAATCAATCCATCCATCCTTGCATTTATTTATCCATTCTTCCATAAACCCATCCATCCATTCATCCAGTTATCCATTTACTCATCCAGCCATCCATTCATCCATCCAGTTATCCAATCATTCATCCAACCATCCAACCATTCATCCATCCATCTATCAATGTAAATCCACTCATCCATCCATCCATCTATATAAATCAATCCATCCATTCATCCATCCATAGATGTAAATCCATCAATTTATCCATGTAAATCCACTCATTCCTCTATCCATCTATGTAAATATGTTTATCCATCAATCCATCCATCCATGCAAATCCATCCATCCATCCATCCATGTAAATCTATCCATTTATCCATGCATTTATTTATCCATTCTTCCATAAACCCAACTATCAACACATCCATCCATCCATCCATCCATCCATCCATCCATCCATCCAGTTATCCATGTAAATTCACTCATCCATCCATCCATCCATCCATCCATCCATGTAAATTCACTCATCCATCCATCCATCCATCCATCCATTCCCATATATCCATGCATTTATTTATTTATTCTTCCATAATCCCATCCAACCATCCATGCATCCATTCATCCAGTTATCCAATTATTCATCCATCCATCTATCCATCGATACACCTGTTCCTCCATCCAATCAACCAATATTCCATTTTTTCATCCACCCATCCATCCATTTATCCAATTATGTCTCCAGCCATCTATTCATATATACCTATTCATCCATCCATCCATCTTTTTATCCAATTATTCCTCCATCCATCTATTCATATATACATCTATTCACCCATCCATTCATATAAACTTTCATTTATCCATCTATCCATCCATTCATATATACACCCATCCATCCATCCATCCATCCATCCATCCATCCATCCATCCATCCATCCATCTATCCATGTGCCCAAATCTTTCACCAGATGCTCTCTAGACCTTATACAGTATATTGATTGCACTTTAATGTGTCCTATATCACAAATAGGCAGCATGGTGTCTTCAAAACATTTCACTGAAATTTGTCCTTTATCCTTTATTATAAACTTGAGCTTTTTGTGTTAATATGCCTTTGGTCTTTCGATGGTGATGTCATCGAGATGTGCCGCACACCTTTCATGCGATTTTATTCATTTTCTTTTCGTCTCTGAAGAGGACCGCTCAACTTCAGC
>JAQQZT010000012.1:3643578-3661078 GCA_030068275.1 Clarias platycephalus | reverse complement strand
GGTACGAAAGGTGAACGAGGCTCGCCAGGAGCTCCAGGAGATAAAGGGGAAAAGGTACCAGTACAGTTCCCAGTTACATACACACATCAATAAGTGTTTGACATGTTTTTGTTGTTTAATTTTAAGTTTATTTTTTACATTTCTATAGGGACCCCCGGGGCCTCCTGGTTATCCCGGCGCTGCAGGAACAACAGGTCAACCTGTAAGTCAACCTTAAGCCCAAAGGGTTTTGCAGCCTGTATTTGCATACTTTTGTTTGCGTATTTGCTTAAATTTTAACAATGGCTCATCCAAGATCTAACATACTGTACATGTTATCGAAATGTATTACACAGTGGTCGAACTCTTTACTGTGTCTTCAGTAGTGAGGAATATGATGAGGAATGGATCTGATTAATTGCTGAATTATTAGTAAATTAAACTGTGTTCTGGTTGGTTGCTGTGTTATTATGGAGGAATGTGGTCTCAGTGCTTTCCATAGTATTGAGGGCTAAGCTGTGATTGGATTGGGTAATGAATTTTAGGAGAGTTGTCTGTGGTATAATTGATATTTTTTAATTGATTTTGATCTGATAGGGCTACAGTGACAAAAGGTCACTAATTTTGTGACTAATTTTACCAAATTAGTGTCATTATGGTCAAGACCTGTGACATTATTGGTTACAGTGTCATTAGGGGTAGGAACTGTAATCTTATTGGTTACGGAGTCAGTAGAGGCAGGAACTGTGATTTGATTGGTTACAGTATTATTACTGCAATGTCATTAAAGCACATAACCTAGAAAAACTTTTTCCTAGGTTAAATGTTTTTTGCTTTTTCATAAAGTGTGTAAGTTATTAATATTATTCAGAAATAATCCATATACACAGCTCACAATGGTTTACGTTTGCAGGGTAATGACGGCAACCCGGGATCCTCTGGTCCTTCTGGACCCCCTGGAGAAAAGGTAAAATAAAAATAAAAAATCTAATTATGCGTTGCTTTAGGAGAGAGTTGTTGCTGTGTCATATTCTAAAAAGTTTGTACACCTCTTTTAAACATATAAATATCTAATATGATAAACATTGTTACATTGTCTAGAGTAAATAATTTGTGTGTGTCTGTGTGTTTGTGTGTGTTTAACAGGGTAAAGAGGGACTGAAAGGTGTTCAGGGTCCTCCAGGTCTGCCAGGCTTAATGGTGAGGAATTAACAGTAGCCACATTTGAAATAACTTTCTCAGTTTAAAATGATTGTAAATGAACATTAATTACTAAACAGAGACATGTTTGTGACTTAATTACTGTATGTTTTACAAATATTTTAATATACAGTAACTCTAATAATAAAATGTAGAAAACTTTATCATGCTGATGAGTCCATAAACATCTGTTATCTAGCATCTTAAATGTTTTACCCTTAAAGCAAAAGGCTCATAGGAATCTGATAGCAGCCTAAACACCTTCAATATAGAGTGGAGATTTTTCTTATTATCACAGTGCAGATCGATTCTGGATTCTGATTGGTTGATAGCAGCTCTAATAGTAATTTTAATTCCACCGTCCTAATACTTCAACACATGTAACTAAAATGTCTACTCAATGATATGGTGATCTGGAGGTTTTCTTTAACCAGATGTTTATGGAACATTTATGGAAGGAGTCTCTAGTGTCAGTGGTAAAACTTCAAACATCTTGTATATACAATTTCATTCATTTATTGCCAAAATAAGATCTCAAACACCTATACAATAATTAGAGGTAAAAATGCAACCGAGTGCCATTTGAATGAAACCAAGAAACGAATACCATTTGCTTTACATAGTTCTTTTGTCTTTTTGTAAAGGGAATCATGGGTAAGCCTGGAAAAGATGGACGACCAGGAGAAGTGGGCGAGCCGGTAAGATTGATAAAAAAAAAGATGTGTATAGTATTACAGTGTTGTACTGTATGATGATGAACACCGCAAAAAGCGATATTTTAAAGTGTATCTTGAAACAAGTCAAATTTATCTAAAATTTCTTAATATAAATTTACAACACACCAAATAAAAGGTTATTAAATCAGGTTCTAGATAAAGTTTATAAATGTGTTTAGATGTTTAGATGAACTTGACTTGGTTTAAGGTTCTTTCACTTGTTACGAGATCACTTTTTGCAGTAAAAGAACACAAATCCAGCACTTATTCGAGGTTTGAATTGATTTAAATCTATTAAATCTGCCCCTCAGGGTAAACAGGGAGAACCCGGACCACAAGGAAGAGATGGACTCCGAGGCCTTCCTGTAAGAAACTCATCCATCCCACTCTCTAATGTGCATTAGAACAACAACAACAAAAAAACTATATTGATTATTTTTACACTTTCCCTTCTTGTTCAGGGTTATAAGGGTCACCAAGGAGAGCCTGGGGAGCCAGGGTCAAAGGTTAGTAATGTATGGAAAAGTGTGTTTTATCGAGCTGTGCACGGGTCAATGCGTTCCATCAGGGGAAAAACACAGCCAGATACAGTATAACAGCACTCGCTTTCTGTTTTTTTCAGGGTGAAGAAGGGAAACAGGGTCCAGCAGGACGAGACGGTCCACCTGGAAAAGATGTGAGTCTGATCGTTATCCTGCAAACAATGTTGAATTCTCAAGATTAGTCCTGACAGAAGTGTACAGTATTAACGGGCTGTGTTACCGTTTCTATAGTAACAGCTCGCACACGGGTAATTATAAATAGTCCCAAACTAAATATTGTATTTATGTATTGTGAAGGGAATCATGGGACCTCCTGGGCCTGAAGGTCACCGAGGACCAAGTGGACAACCGGTGAGAACCTGAAATCACTTTAAAATAAAGTTCTAGAGTGTGTACAAAATCTGAGTACAGGATTAAGGCTTGACTATTTCTTTAGGGTAAACCTGGAGAACCTGGACCACCAGGAAAATCAGGACCATCCGGGACTCCGGTGAGTCTATACACACCATGTGGTCACCTTAGCTGCCATTTTTAATAACAGCCATATGAACAAATGCACATAGTCAGAAAAAGCTAGTCTTTCTTAATTATTGGGATTTCTCAAGTAATTAAATATAATTACTCTAATAATTACTAATAATTTTAAAATCTATAAAATTGGTTTTCTTAGCTAGCCTTTTTTTAATTTATAATTGTCTAGTGATTAAGATTAGAAGGTGCAATAATAATCCTATTTCATTAGGATTTATACAGTATTTCCAAATCTAAATCAGCTATGGAATTTCTACAGTATTAGTATTATAAATCTGAAGTTATTATAGTACTGTATATTGTGGAGCGCTTTCCCAGCACGCAGTCTTCCGCTCCTGTTCTTCTCCTCTCAGTCTGATCGGTGTGTGTCGGTGTTCAGGGTTGAACATATAGTAATCTGTCCTAATCTCTGTCAATCCTCCTTAATCATGTGTGCTGTATGGAAATGTTAAAAGCACACAGATGTCAGTATGCAGTAAATCCTGTGTTTGTGTAAATCAGGGCGCTCCAGGAGGGAAGGGAGACACCGGGAACCCAGGATTGCCCGGATTCGCAGGTCTGAAAGGGCCGTCGGTGAGTGAAAAAGGCAATCTGCTGTTCTGGTCACTGCTGAGTAAAAGATTCTGGTTTCATTAAGCTCCTCTGTAGATTTTAAAACACTGGATATAAAATCGGAAGCAACATTTGCCAGTTTATTTATGTGTCTGTTATGAGTGTAAACAGTTTTAATGGGAACAGAGCGCCGGCCTCTCTGGGATCTCACTGGCATTACCATGAAATGTATTTATTTCCCATTCTCAGGATGCCAAAATGACCCTTAAACGTTTTATATATATATATATATATATATATATATATATATACAGTATATATATGTGTGTAATCCTACCATAAAATAAATGTGCTGTTCCTCTTTTCATTCTGAAGTGAACATCTCTAAACCGTCTTCTTTCCATTCAGGGTCCACCTGGTCCCATCGGCCCTGAGGGCAAACAGGTAGAGTCCTCATTCACAGCCGTTCCGTCATGTGACG
This sequence comes from Clarias platycephalus, assembly GCA_030068275.1. Lineage (NCBI taxonomy): Eukaryota > Metazoa > Chordata > Actinopteri > Siluriformes > Clariidae > Clarias > Clarias platycephalus. The sequence continues at coordinate 3,657,077 of JAQQZT010000012.1, read as the reverse complement.
TTTTTTGGGGTTGTTGTTATTTGAGAGAGGAGTGACTGTGGGTGTTTTTCAGGGCATGCCGGGCAAACAGGGAGAAAGAGGCATCAAGGGGGAGAAGGTGAGAACAGAAAGCCAAGCCAGCTCAATGCTGACTGAAAATTCTACACATTGTTCATTTATGTTAGAACAAAGAAACATTCTAAAAAGTTATTTAAGAGTTTTGTTTGGAACGATTAAATGTAATGCACTTGCAAGACTTGCTTTCACACTTCATTAGAAAGTCTAGTTCATTTTGTCATTAATGCAGCCAAGAACCGTCTATTTTTAATGCATAAACACAGCCTTTAAGCAAACATATAAGATTGTGTCCTTTAGTTTAGGTACAATTTGTGAGAGTTCTGTCATGGGTTTCGTGAGCCCTGGTCTAGACACGAGCAACCATTCATTTCAAATGTCCGAGCTGAAGAGACAATGATTTGACCCCCAGCTTTAAAGCACACTTCTAAAGCCTTTCTCTCCTGTAGGGTGACAATGGCATAAAAGGTGACAAAGGCCCCACTGGAGAACCAGGAATGCCTGGAATCTCAGGACCTCCAGGCAGAAAGGGTCACACGGGCATGATGGGAATGTCAGGACCTCCAGGAGACATGGGGCCCTCTGGACCCCAAGGACCTGCTGGCCAGCCTGGTCTTCCAGGCCAGAGGGTGAGCTGTTTGACACAGTGGATGTGCAATGGATTAGCAAAGGTTAGACTGATGTGACTTTGATCTTTGTTCAGGGAGAAACTCCATCTTTGGAATCAATACGCAGGTTAATTCAAGAGGAACTTGCTAAAGAACTACAAGGTAAGACTGGTGGAGTGAAATCCGACAGGTATAAACATATACAGTACTTGAGCCAGACCTGTAAGCAAGTTCATAGTTTAGGTAGCTCAGTTTAAACCAGGGAAACAAACAAACTAGTTTCAGTTTTGTCCTCCAGGCATCTGTCCCATCGTTTCATTTTGTAAACTAGATATTACAAGATCTCCATCTCCACATGAGTTTAGCTCCATAGCTTTTGTTTGTACATGCAGCTGCTGCATGTTTCTTACTGGTCTATGCTTTTAAACTTGACTAGGATTGAGGTCCCCCAGAGACCTCAATCCTACAAAGACTGGGTGTTTAAGTGTGTGTGCTTGTGCCCTGCAATGTGTTCCATGGTGTACCCCACCTTGTGCTTTTAGTTTCCTGGGGTAAGCTCCAGGATCTTTCTGTCCCCACTCTGGATGGATGGATGGATGGATGGATTGTGTAAAAGGACAGGATTTAGGGAATTCCATATGCTCTCAAATGTTCCTAAAATAATGGTTAATTTCTGACTTGAGCAGTGTACACAAGTACGGCCTAAAAAGTGCAATTCTACTGTTCATTAAATAATAACCTTTTTTAAACCACTCATTCATTCCCAGCCAAGATGGCCTACCTCATGGCCCAGATTCAGCCCACACACATAAAGAGCTCAGCTGGGCGGCCTGGTCCACCTGGACCTCCAGGAAAAGAAGGACACTCAGGACGACAAGGTCCACCTGGAGAGCCTGGTATGCCTGGCCAAAATGGAGTTGAGGGAGCCAGAGGTCCAGCAGGTCCTAAAGGTACATGAAAAGGGATTCCGATGGCTTATTGTGAAATGTATCTTTCTTGTGTAGTGTAGCCTTGTGTCGTTTTTTTTTCATTTGGCGTTTGTTAACAGGTACAAACTTGGGAACAAGATCTAACTTTGTCCTGATTCTTTCCTGATTCGCAGGTGAAAGAGGTTCCAGAGGGGAGAAGGGAGAAAATGGTGTTGGACAAAGAGGAGAGCCGGGTCCAATTGGTCTTATGGGTAACAACCCTCTGTATTTATTCATTTAGTCTAATGGGAAAGGTCAAACCACACCACTACCTAGTTGCCACTGTTGGGCTCTAGAGCAAGGCCTTTGACCCTCAACTGCTCAGATGTACATGTATAATGTGATAAAAATTTAAGTTGCTCTGGATCTGCCAAAATCTATAAATGTAAATGAGTATTTGCTCAAGAAACATGTTAAATTGGGATTCTGTAAATGTACACAGATATCCAAAAGGTACCATTTTCACATGGTTGGTGTATGCTTCTATTGCCCTGGACCTACTTTAGAAGACTAAACCGTAATCACCATCATGTGTCTGAGATAAACCGTCTCTCTCTCTCTGCCCTAGGTCCAGCGGGAATGCCTGGAGAGGGTAAAGATGGTCTTCCAGGAGCAAGTGGAGCCCAGGGTGAGCCTGGACATCCCGGCCCTCATGGACAACCCGGTCCACGGGGACCTCCGGGCCAGTGTGACCCGTCTCAGTGTGCCTACTACGCCGGCATGGCATCGCGACCTCACACTAAAAACGTCAAAGGAACCTAGACCTCTCGTCTGGGCATATTTATGAACTCATGACAGTCTAAAGCCTTCCCTGATGATCCGGGGAGCTTTGGTTGGGAGACATTTTTACATTTTAGGGTGTGTGTGTGTGTTAAGGGGGGTATGTCCTGCCGGTCAGATATAATGGGTAATTTGTTCGCTAGGCGGGAACTGGGAGGGTTTGTACTGTAAGCTGAGGGAGGTGATTAATTTAATGTAGCTGATTTTTTTTTTTTTTTCCATCAGGGAGTTCTAAGATGAGAGACTAAGATGTATTGTTCAGTGTGTCGTTTTTTTTTTTTAATGCAACCTGTTTAATTTCTCAAAGTGGAAAGACTCTAGGGATACCAGACAGATAGACTGAGGGTGATGAATTAGCCTCAGGTCTTCAGTCAGTGTGTGGAGAACTGATCCGTTGTTAAGGAAGTCTTTTTGCAGTGTGTGTGTGTGTGTGTGTGTGTGTTTCTGTGTGTATATGGGGTAATTATTGAGCTAGAGGAGATTTATCTTCTGCAGTTGTATCGATTTTTGCTGGTCGGTAATGTGACACAGGAAGGAAAAACAACATATTTTAACACACTGACCCTGAGATCATTAGTAATCCGCTGGACATCATAAAAAAGTTCTACTTTTTATTCAGAAAGTTATTAATAGGCCTCTAAGCAGTTCGCAGGTAGCAATATTTTTTTAACCCACTTCATGCTAATTACATTCGTCACTTCTAATTTGTTCTCTAGCGGAGCTTACGAGCTTTTCTTCTACTCACACATAGCGTCCGGTCATTCCTTTACAGATTTAAAGCTGGCTACTTTTGTATTAGATGCAAAATTAAAGGTTATTAAAGGACATACTTTAAAGCACATCCGCATATTGGTTACATTTTGTTTGAGGATCCACACACATTGACCGTGATGTCATTTTGACAACTTTCTCTATACTTTTTTTAATCACTATACACGTTATGATATGCGGACATTTCATTATGATACAAGGTCAAAAATGCATCTTTATAATTCATTCAAAACACCCATATCCATCTAAATTTGTCGTTATATGTCGGAATTAAAGAAATAAATGTGTCTATGTCCAAAAACGTTTCGGAACAGATATTTACTTGTTGTGTACCACCTAGTGTACTGGAGTGGAACTGCATTTATGATTTTTCAGAAGCATCGTGGAGATAGGTTGAACGCAGTATATTTGGATTTAAATAGTAGATTCTGCAAATAAAGCGACGTGTTAAAATGATGAAGTGGGAAAAAGCTACAGTTAGTTATATACTGTACATTTTGGCCAATACCACGATTAACTACAACAAATATCAACAAATGAGCAAATAATAATAATAATAATAATAATAATAATGTCTAATTAAATCCCAGCCATTTCAAGTCACATTAAAATGCTTAGAACGGTACTATAGCTTTATAGCATCTTATGTTCCCAGAGCCCTGTTTCAAAAATCCAATGGTACCAAGGTCCTACAGTATGTCCACAGTGACAGCCCTGTGTTTCCCGGCTCTATTCACATACACTATTAGTTTTGTTGTGTTTAAAACATTTTGAAACCTTGATCCTATAAATAAACTGGGTAATATTCAGTGGCTTAGTGGTTAGCACTGTTACTGTATGTTGGGTCTGTGTGCATGGAGTGTGCATGTTCTCCCCGTGCTTGGTGGGTTTCCTCCGGGTTCTCCGGTTTCCTCCCACAGTCCAAAGACATGCAGATTATGCGAATTGACATTCCCAAAGCGCCCGTAGAGTGTGAATGTGTGTTATACAAATGAGAATAAAGACAATGGTTGCCATTGGCCTCCACGGTCCCTTGTTAGACGACAGAGGTTACTAGATGGATGGATGTGTGTTCATGGAAGGGCGTCACAGTGATGTAGTGGCTAGCACTGTAACCTTGCATCTATAGGGTCCGGGTTCAATTCCCAACTCGAGTCTGTGTGCATGGAGTTTGCATGTTCTTCCCACGATTGGTGGGTTTCATGAAGGTACTCCGGTTTTCTCCGACAGTTCAAAAACTGTTTGGTTGTTTGCCCTGTGATGCATTGATACCCTGTCCAGGGTGTACCTCGCTTCACGCCCTACTGTAAGTCCCCTGCGATAGGTTCCAGGCCCCCTGCGACCCTGTATACAGAATAAAGCGGTATAGACGATGAGTGTTAACAGAAAACATGAACTAGGGATCCTGGGAACGTAAGCATGCTCATGGTATCATTATCTATCTGCTATCATAAAGACATCTTAATTAATCAGTAAACAGGCTAGTTAAAGGGTTAAAGGTTTCTACAACACGCTTGTTATTAGCATCCTCAAGCAAAATGACATCGCCAAAATGACATCACTTTCTTGTATTGCAGCGGCGCTCGGTGGGTCTGGCAGGAGAAATTGCTAGAGCGAGTAGAATTATAGCCAGATGCTATTTTATCATCTTTAGGACGGTTTAGTGATCTTCACAGCACAAAGCATGTTTCTTTTTCTTTTTTTTTAAATATCTTGTTTGTGCTTGCCTGTGCAATCTAATCCCCACTGTTAAACAACGGCAAGTGCTAACGACATGATATGCTTTGACAAGCTTCGCTCATTTCACTTTTACATAGTTATGAAAATTAAACGCTTTTCCAAACTGCTGCGGAGTCTAACACCGTGATTTTTATTGCTTCCTCCACAGCCGGTGCGCGACTTGTTTGATTTTTGTTGATATATTCCTAATTTTTTTATTTTAGTTTTGTGTTGTGGTCATAATTCTTCGCCTTTCTCCCAGGTTGCATTAAATTATTAATAAGGCCTTTTTTCAACTGTGCATGGTAAAGTCACCCTGTTTATACTGATTAACTGGTGCTAACGTTATCAAGGACAATGCATATGTATGTATTTGATGAGAATATACGATGTAATAAAATGTGGATCAGGTACGTTTAATGAACAGTGTCTTCACTCTCAATGCCTTTACTATTCGTTGTGATCTGAACTGCTTCCTTCGGCGTTAGCGTTCACACCTGAAGTTCAAACAGCCGCTTCAGCGACTCTAATCATCTGGACGCTTCCTTCAGTCCAATTATTTATTTATTTCCTTTCAGAGCTGAGCTGATTACAACGCTCCCGTCGTGTGAACGCTGATGATAACTGAAATTCTGGAAAGTAAAACCAATCCCGTCGCTCAGCACGCGGCCGGGAGCGTGATTAGCATCCACACCTCATACAGAGTCTCACAGATCAGATCTCTGGACAGCTGTGGGGTTCGAAAAGAGCGTCCGCTCTGTCTCTCTGTCTCTCTGTTTGTCTCTGCGTCTATCTGTCTCTCTGTGCCTGTATGTCTCTAGGTCTGTCTCTCTGTCTAACTATGTATCTGTCTGTCTTTCTGTCTGTCTCTGTCTCTCTGTCTATCCCTGTGTCTCTGTTTGCCTCTCAGTCTGTCTCTCTGTCTAACTCTCTGTCTTTTTGTCTGTCTCTGTCTATCCCTGTATATCTGTCCGCCTCTCTACTGTATATGTCACTCTGTCTCTGTATCTCTGTCTGTATATTTCTGTGTCCCCCTCTCTCTGTGTCTCTTTGTATGTCACTATGTCTGTTTATCTCTGTGTATCTGTCTGACTCTGTGTCTATATGTCTGTCTGTATGTGTTTATGTCTCTCTTTGTCTCTGTCTCTCTCTTTGTTTGGCTCTCTGTCTGCCATTCTGTCTCTCTGTTTCCTTGTCTGCATCTCTGTTTGTCTCTCTGTATAACGACACTCTGTCTCTGTATTTCTGTCTGTCGAATCCTGTGTCTCTGGCTGTCTGTCTGTACCTGTATGTCTCTGTCTGTTTAACTCTTTAACTGTCTTTGTCTAACTCTGTGTCTATATGTATGTCTGTATGTGTTTCTGTCTGTCTCTTACTGTCCCTTATCTTTCTGTTTCTCCTTTAGTTTGTCTTGCTGTCTGGTTCTATATGTCTGACTATGTTTTTCTTTCTGTTTGTCTGTCTGTCTCTCTGTCTCTTCCACACCTGGAGATCTGGATATCTATGGGGTTTGACAAGATCGTTCAGAAAATAAAAACCTGAATGAGATGTATTGAGAAAAATTAAATGTAAGTGAGTCTCCGTGGCCGTTACTGTGAACTCGTACATATTTCTTTTTACAAAATCAGTAAAGACAGTCACTATTCTGTTGTTGGTGGAGAATTACTTTTTATTTCAGGGTCGTTGGTGTTGTTGCAGCAAAGTGTCGGAGTATAGCTTAGCTTCTGGCACGTGTATACCGACGTACCGCGATCACATTGTTAAAAAGCTTACAGGTTCAGTCTAAGGCACTTTTCATTTCATTGTAGTTTCCGGCTGAAATCCTTAAGCCAGGCTCGGGTTTTCAGCTCGGGAGTTCCTTTCGCTAGGTCTGGGAGGTGAGTTTTAAAAACATCTGTCTCTGTAATCCTAATCACGTGTTCACATCTTGTGCTAAAACAAATAAGAAATGCCTATGAGATTTTTTTTGCCCCTTTCTTTATTCTTGTGTACGAACTGTACAAGTCACGGAAATCAAAGAACCGGTCACAGAGTCTCCGTGTTTCCGCTGCTGTGAGGAACATTGTGTTGAGTTCTGAGTCTCTTTAAGTATATCAGCTGTCATTACTGATGATGATGATGAAGGTTTTACAGGAACATTCACGGCCCTTTAACGCTGATGGGTTTCTTCCCGCTCATCATGTAAAGAGGCTGGGGTCTGAAGCAGTCTGAGGGGTCACACATGCCGGGTGGACCTGCAGGTCCTCTGCTGCCCGGCGTGCCTGGGATACCCGGAGTGCCCGCTTCTCCTCGGGCGCCGCTCTGGCCGTCTTTACTGATGCCGGGCTTCCCCGGGGTTCCTGCGTCGGAAAAACAAACCAAACACTCAACCGCAGTGTCGACTGGTTAAACAGACACAAAAACAGTCTTAACTGCGTGTCCATTAATACGGAAACTTAATTATAACTGAATGAATTCTTTAGCATCTTATTAGCAATGTTTGTTTTATTTATATACGAGTTTGTACAGACTGGACCATTAAAGGACTTTATATTTATATAGATTACTTTCCGTACATGTTTTCATACATTACATTATTACTTCTGTCTGTCCATCTGTCTGTCTGTCCGCCTGTCTGTCTAAACCCTGTCTTCCTGTCGGTGTCTCTTTCTGTAAGTGTCTGTCAGTTTTTTGTCTGTTTCTCTCTCTCTATGTATCTGTACGTCTGTTTGTGTAACTGACTCTCTGTTTGTCTTGCTTTGTCTCTCTGTCTCCTTGCCTGTCTGTCTTTGTGTCTTTTTCTGTGCACCTGTCTGTTTCTCCATATGTGTCTGTGTCTGTCTATTTCTCCATCTAACTCTATCTATCTGTCTCTCTGTCTGTCCATTTGTCTGTCTGTCTCTCTGTCTGTCCATTTGTCTCTGTCTGTCTCTCTGTCCATTTGTCTGTCTCTCTGTCCATTTGTCTGTCTCTCTGTCCATTTGTGTCTGTCTTTCTCTCTGTCCATTTGTCTGTCTGTCTCTCTGTCCATTTGTCTGTCTGTCTCTCAGTCCATTTGTCTCTGTCTGTCTCTCTGTCCATTTGTCTCTGTCTGTCTCTCTGTCCATTTGTGTCTGTCTGTCTCTCTGTTCATTTGTCTCTGTCTGTCTCTCTGTCCATTTGTCTGTCTATCTCTCTGTCCATTTGTCTCTGTCTGTCTCTCTGTCCATTTGTCTCTGTCTGTCTCTCTGTCCATTTGTCTGTCTGTCTCTCTGTCCATTTGTCTCTGTCTGTCTCTCTGGCTAACTCACTCTGTATTTCTCTCTGTTTACGTCTCTGTGTCCCTGTCTGATTTTTGTGTTTACCTAATTGTCTTTGTCTTATTTCTGTTTTGTTTTTCCTGTCTATCTGTCTCTCTCTCTCTTTCGCTCTCTCTCTATTGGTGTTACCTGGCCAATTCCTAAGTGCTGTATTTATGATTTCATTATTTATATATTTTTTTATTATTTGTTGTTTTCCCCCCATTTTTAGTTTTCTTGTTATTACTGAAGACTCGCCCTGTACTTTGGGGCATGTGCTTAATTTCTGTCTAATTAAATATTCATGATCATGAATGTAAATTCCACTGTGTATATACAGTTGATGGGCGTGGCTTTTTTCGTCATGTTTACTCATTTAATATTTATTTTCTAATGATGTATAATTTTACCTTGAACACCTGGCTCTCCAGGAGCCCCTTGAACTCCAACACCATTATCTCCTTTGTCTCCTTTTAGCCCAGAGTCACCTATCAAGCACACACACACACACACACACACACACACACACACACACACACACACACACATTACACTAACACTGTGTTGTTGTTTTTCTTTATGTGATAAATCGAGTGAAGCGGTACCTTTGGGTCCTTGTTTTCCGGGTAAGCCGTAGAACCCTGGAGGCCCCTGAGGGCCCGGAGATCCCATGGCTCCAGAGACTCCAGCAGCCCCAGCAGGTCCGGGTGGTCCGGGTGGACCCGCAGGCCCGGGGGTACCCGGGGAACCAAGGGGTGAAGGCTTCTTCGCCAGCTCTTTCTTATAAGCATCCAGATGTTCTGTAGAAAAAATAAACAATAAAAAAAATCATCTCTTCTTATTCTGTAGTAAAGAATTAAACTGAACTCATCACTCATGAAGATGTTAAATATTAATATATTAAATAATAAAAATAATTCACCTTCAACCACAGCGGAACAGATCTGACGAATCTTCTCATCGTTCAGTTTAGGACCCTGAGGAGGACAATCAGACAAGACTAAGAAGATATATAATATAAGATTCTCAAACCTCAGATTTTATACAGACCTAAAATAAAATTACTTCTGATAAAATTTGCATGTTAATTATACTTAACCTAATGTGATTAATTTAAATACAGTTTCTGTGAATATTCTGTTTATACCAATTTTAGAATTATTTAATTAATAAATATAGTTTTTATATTTAATTATTTAAATTCATTTACAATATTCATATTAAAATGTACATGTATATAAAATGTAATTTTAAAATGCAGTTAATGCTTTATTTTTTTATATTACAAAATATATATATATAAACTTTTATATATTTTTATATTTTTATATTTATAGATTTTTTTATTATACACTTCATTTAACAACATTGAGTATAAAACAAACTAACCACTAAAAGAAAGAAAGAAAAAAAATTTATGCATATATAAAAATCACAAAAACAAACAAATATAAAAATTGCTACATTAATATAAATTAATATAAAAACTAATAAAAATAAATGAATAAAAAAAATAACAATTAATAAATAAAGACATTATTCTTATTAATGGTAAACATATTTGATGATGCGTCTTCACCTAACAGTACGTTTTTTTTTTTTTGTTAGTTTTTTTTTTTTAATAAAATGACCCAGAATTTCCCAGGTGTAAGTACAGTGTGAGCATACAGGAAGTCCTCGAGGTCCCGGTGGTCCCTGTATTCCTCTGTCCCCCTCCAGGCCCGGGGGTCCCTGAGATCCAGTGAGTCCCTCGTGTCCTGGTTGTCCTGGACGACCTTCAGCACCGGTCGCTCCTCTCTGTCCTTTCTCTCCTCGCTGCACAAGATTTTAGAGTTTATCACTTTCATTTAGGTGATACTAGTGTTTTATACCATTTAACTTTTATATCATTTCATTTACTTTAATTTATTTTCATTTCTTTTCAGTTTAGGTAAAAAATAATAATCCTTATGAAAATTACATTAATATCAAAGCTAACATTTTAAAAATAAAAAAGGAATTATTAAAAATTATTCTTACAAAAAATAACTTTTATAATTTATATACACTTATAAAAAAATATATTTTTTATTATCTTTATTAATAACAGTAATATACAATAATGATATTAAAGGTGCAATCTGTAATGTTTAGAGCCCCCTGCTGCCTGTGTGCTGAACTGCAGCTGGGATTAAATCAGATCAGTGTTCACTTGTTCCCTTTCCCTCGGTTCAGGCGATGTAGAGTTCACCTGTCACACTTTAAGGCTTATCATCATCATCATCATCATCATCATCATCATCATCAATAACAGCTTTATAATCTAAGAATTATTTATTAAAGTTTATTAAAGGCTTATAAAGACTTTAACATGTTACACACTACACCTTTAAAATTACTTAATTCATAATATAATTTATATTTATTACTTCCTGTACACTGTGTATTTACTCTCTCTCTCTCTCTCTCTCTCTCTCTCTCTCTGTCTGTTGGACTCCTATCTCAGTCCTTTTCTACTTGTCCATCCTTCTGTCTATTTGGATTTCTGTCTATCTACCTCTGTCTACCATCTGTGTGTCCCTTTGACTAGTTTTCTGTCTGTCCGTCTCTGTCTACTTCTCTGTCTGTCTGTGAATGCACCTGTCTCTCTGTCCATTTCTGCACATCTCTTTTTCAATGTCTAACACTTTGTCCCTGTATAATTGTCTCTGTCCACACATCTGTGTCTCTGTCTACCTTTCTCACTCTGTCATCTGCATGTCTTTTTCTCTGTCTTTCTGTCCATCGTTCTGTTTTCCTCTATGTCTATGTCTGTCTCTGTCATATTGTCTATAATCTGCCTGTCTATCTTCTGTAAGTTTGTTTCTAAGATCCTCGTACTAAGAATAACTGTGTGTGTGTGTGTGTGTGCGTGTGTGTGTGTGTGCACTCACATCTCCCTTTATTCCAGGAATGCCTGGAGGACCCTATAAATGCAAAAGAAAAGAAAAAAGAATATTAATTGAAAACTCAAAGTAAAGTGTATAGAGTAGTGAATAATTATGACACTCAGTAACATGAGATAAACAGAAACACCACACCTGGTCACCTTTACCTCCTGTACTGCCCGGGATACCTGGACCTCCCTGTGGGGTAATAATAATAATAATAATAATAATAATAATAATTTATTTCTTTATTTGTCTATTGAGACTATATTTGATATATGATATATTTTATATATGAACTTGAACTTGAACTATTTGTTCTCTGTACTGCAGCACTTACCTCACTTCCTTTTTGACCAACTGGACCCACAGCACCCTGTAATCACACACACACACACACACACACACACACACACACACACACACACACACACACACCATACAGTGTAAGAAGACTTCCATAAACATATCTATCTCAGTACTACATGCATCAGTGCTTCCTCACCTGATCTCCTTTGTGTCCTTTGTGACCTTTGATCCCATGAGGACCCATGACCCCACGGTCTCCTTTCTCTCCCTGTGAAAGACAAAACCATGTCTGTAAATGTCGAACCCCTTACACTGTACCACACAAACACACACACACACACACATCGTGACACAGGTTCCTACGCCGTGTGAACTCGACTCACCGGGTCTCCCTGAAGACCCGTCGGCCCGATCGCACCCGGCTTTCCTGGTTCCCCCTGCGGATTAAAACACTCGCGTCGTTAATTAACACACAGTAAGAGCGGCGTTTCACTCACATCCTCATTAATATTCGTGTTAATGAGTTAATAAAGACAGTTGAATGTCGTCTATCCAGTTTATCTTCACACTAGCGCTACAGCATTGATTCTATTCTATTTTATTAGATCTGCTTCATGCAGCTGCTCTGACGGTGGTGTCAGTGTGTGATGTGATGGAGGTGTGTACACACCGTGGATCCTTTAGCTCCTGGCAACCCGTCATCTCCAGGAACTCCCTGTTCTCCCTGAAACAGCAACAGCACCTCGGTTACGACACCAACACTGTCAGCATGTACATCTACCATGTACATCCACCTGTCACCTCCATCCATCTGTCAACCCCATCTATTCATCCATTTATCATTTATTCATCTATCCATCTATTCATCCATCATCATGTCCATCCAACCGTCTATCCATCCACCGACCTGTCACATTCCTCCAACCACTCATTCATCCATTGATCTAATTGTTTTTCCATCCATTCATCCACCCATCCACCCATTTATCCTTGCATAACCCCCCTTATTCGTCCATCATTTATTCATCACATCGATTCATCCATCCACCAGATCATTCATCCATCCATCCATTTTATCTATCCATCCAAGCATTTTATCTACCTAGCCATCCATCCATCCATCCATCCATCCATCCATCTTATCCACTTAGCCATTTATCCATCAATCCATCCATCCATCTTATCCACTTAGCCATCCATCTATTCATCCATCATCATGTCCATCCAACCGTCTATCCATCCACCGACCTGTCACATTCCTCCAACCACTCATTCATCCATTTATCATTTATTCATTCATCCATCTATCCATCCATCTATTCATCCACCATCATGTCCATCCAACCATCTATCCATCCACTGACCTGTAACATTCCTCCAACCACTCATTCATCCATTGATCTAATTGTTTTTCCATCCATTTATCCATCCATCCATCCACCCATTTATCTTTGCATAACCCCCCTTATTCATCCATCATTTATCCATACATTCATCTATGTATATAAACAATTATCTATCCATCCATTTATTCATCCATTTACCAGTGAGTCATCCCATTTATTCATTCGTCCATTTATCCATTCATTCATCCATCATCAATCCATCACATCCATCCACTCATCTAATTGATTCATTTATTCATCCATCCACAAGATCATTCATCCATCCATCCATCCAACAATTTTATCTAATTAGCCATCCATCCATCTTATCAACTTAGCCATCCATCCATCAATCCATCTATCTATCACAGTCACTTATCCAGTCACTCATTCGTCCATTCATCTAATTGTCCATTCATCTAGCCATTCACTTATTCATCCAACCACCCATTATCCATCCATCCATCCATCCATCCATCCATCCATCCATTTATCAATCCATTCATCAATTCATTCAATCCAACCATCTATTTATTCATCCATCCATCCATACACAAGGTAGTATTCGATACTGCATGCCATCACTCAGTATATAAACCAAACTGAACTTACTGGTTTACCAGGAAAACCAATAGGACCAGTTGAACCTTCAACTCCAATCTCACCCTGTAACACACACACACACACACACACACACACACACACACACACACACACACACACACACACACACACACACACA
>JAQQZT010000012.1:3606431-3617786 GCA_030068275.1 Clarias platycephalus | reverse complement strand
CTCCCCCACTGAGAGAGCTCGGCCAATCAGCTCTCTCTGTGCCTCCGGCTGTGAGAGGAAAACAGCATCACCCGGGAATCGAACCAGCAATCTCCGGATGATAGGGCGAGCGCTTTACCACTGCGCCACTCGGAGGCCTAAAACATAAAAACTTTTAAACATAAATGATTTTGTCCTACTGTATAACTGGAGGCTACTTCCATGATTGTTACAAAAGCATCTCTATAGAAACAACAATTTATTACAATGATCACATTCATAAAAACCTGTCCTTTGGACCTGTGCTACTGTCGGCGCAGGTGTTACAGAAAATTAATTAACACTTTCATCAGAATCCAGCATTTGGGCATTTTGGAAAGAAATTAAATTGTTGTCCCAGGCATTTTTCCTGATTTTCTTGTATTTTTTTATGTAGTCTTGAGGAATAGCTTAAGACTTCCTGGAGATCTTATTTTCAGTCCAGTCCCTGTATCTGAGCAGTTTCGGATGATTAAAAAAAATCATTTTATCTTAAGCCACATGGTGACCTATAAATTATTAAAGCAGTATAAGAAAATCTAAGGCTTGAACCACCTGACAGATGATCAGGCAGGTGATTAGTACTGTATACTGGTGATGCTGAAAGCTGAGTGGTTGGAACAGCTGAGAAGGGAAATGAGGTTGCTGCTGAGGTTGTTACGTAAACAAACAGTTATTAATTTGTATGTTTAGGCAGTAAAACATTTGTTCCTAAGACTTATATTTGTGTGTGTGTGGTGTCTGGCACCTGGATGTTGACCGCGGCTCATGTGGGTTGTGGCTCTATGGATTGAACTTGTTTATCCGGTGCATTCCATGGGAGCATGACTGGTTGTGATCTGAGGAGTTTGGAAGGTGGGTCGGCAGCACTGGGCTCTTTGCCTGCTGGACCGCTTGTGTGGTGGGTGGTGATGCACTGAATGTTCTGGTACCTTTCCATCATGAACATCCTTGACTTATTTGTGATTTGTACTGCCTTGGCTTTTCCGTGGACTCTGATCTGACTGCTTGACCTTTGGTACTTGCGGGAAATGGTGAGCCTTGGGTGCTCATGATCCTTTCCCCAGTTTATTGGTACATAACTGATAATCAGTGTAATTATGTTAATGCTATTATGTCAATGTGCTCTTTCACAAACTTTAGGCGTGCAGCAATGTTCTGTTCAGTAATCAGTGGCTTCCTTTGTGGTGTCCTGCCATGGACACCCTGCAGTACTTGTTCAATGTTTTACCTACTGTAGACTCATGAACACAGATGTTAGCCAGTCCCAATGATGCCTTCAAATCTTTCGAAACGAATGCAGAAAACCTTGAAATTCCAAAAGGTTCACATGTTTTTTCTTGCTACTGTATCGCAGTCAAACCTTGTTCATGTTGAACAACAGCCATGTGGATATACGGTATTAATTGGCTGAAAGGGCTAGTTAGTATTTGTGAACATACTGTAGCACCTACATTAAAACGTTTGAATCATTTTCTTTCAGAGACTTCTGTAACCAATGGGATGTAATTTCCTGGGCTTTTATCTCTTGTTGACACATTTTGGGTTACACAAAGGGGGAAAAAAAGGAGATGGAAAACATGCATGTTCTTTTTTTTCACCATGAGAAAAAGAATATTGTGTGCTGTATGAATCTAAAGGGTTAACATTTCAGGCTTTGTACAGCAGATGAATCATCAGGAGAAAGCTTATCTGTCATATTCTAACAGTACGACTGTCCCTCGGTGTTGGAGTCGGACCAGCAGAACGGAAATATTCTGTTTGAAGAACACAGCGAGCTCGATTGTAGAGACAAAGGTTCTAGGTTCATTTAACAATGAAAAATGTTGTAATAGGAGTGTACTGGAATACACAGATAAAACTAGCAGTAAACAGAATAGAAAGGAAGAGGAACAATGAAACAATCATGCTAGGAGAATACAGGGAAACCTATATTTATCTAAGGGCCTTCCTTAAGGGCCCGGCAGGAGGGGCTGATCAGATCATCACCACCGCCCATGGAGTGTTCTGAACTTTAGGAGTTTTCCAAACTTGCACTAGAAGCCCAGGACATCTTTTATTATTTTTATCCAATCTCAATTTTGCAGTGGTCCTAAATAAAGTCTAGCTCTGTCATTGTCATTATTCTCTCTCTCTCTCTCTCTCTCTCTCTCTCTCAACTGAATTACTTCAGAGACCAATAAGCACTCGGGTATCAATATATTGTGGACAATAAAAGCCATTCTGAAGACAGATGATAAAGAAAGAAAGAGTAGAAAGGTTTAAATCAAAGAAAGAAAAGGAAAGGAAAGCACAAAATATTATGGGTGTGTACAGTATACTGTACTGTACATGTAAGTGAATAGATGGGGAGAAGAAAATGGTGAGGGGAAATTAATAGTGAACGATCTTTTAATCCTAAAACTTCCATCCTTCAGTACATGATGAAGCTGTAACATCATTAAATATAACCATAAACAGATAAAACTGTCTGCTAGATGGCCGACTGGATTACGGCGCGCTGCAGTGATGTTCCTGGAGCTTGAGACTTACGTGTGAGAGCAGGAGCACACAGCATGGCGAGGAGAACAAGACGAGTCATACACTCCGCCATCATTCGCTGCCACGCCCACCTCCTGAAAAACAAGGAGTATATACAGTATTTAATATTTATAACAGGAGATACATTAGTTATTCTGATTATTAGTGGAGACGATGATGATTAAACAGTTGTTCTATCAGAAATAAATCTGTTTCTGTCTAACTCTTAATGAGAGACGACGTCACATGGAGAGCTGGAGGAAGAGTGCGCGTCCAACACCAAGTGGAGAAAGTTCATGCTGGTGGAAGTGATGCTTTCAGGAGGAAACCCCAGCACCAGATGGAACACCGCATGAACCCAGGAGAAGTGGGAGAGCGTTAGTAGTCCTTGTTCACTGCTCAGGTCTGCTAACCGGTGTTCAAATAATTCACCTGGAGTCTAGATCTTTTATATTTATAGTTTAAGTTCATCTCTGAAGATAATCCAGCAATCAATCTATGGATCCATCCATCCATCCATCCATCCATCCTTCCTTCCATGTGGGGTATACAGAACCTGACAAATCAAATCTAGTATTAACTAATCAATCTATTAATCAATTAATTATTTTATCTATCTGTCAATCTATCTATCTACTCATCTATCATTATGCAGTTCGTATAGAAACTGACAAACCAAAACAATTCAACTATTCACAAATCAATCCATTTATTATTTATTAATTAATCATCTATCCATCTAAACACTGATCTATCCACTCATCCATCCATTTTCCAGTGGTTCATCCACCCACTCTTCCATCATCCATCCATCCATAGAAAACATTTAAATGAACATCCATGAATATCTAATCTAATCTAATCTAATCTAATCTAATCTAATCTAATCTAAACATATTTATCTATAACCATCCATCTATCCATCCAGGATACAGCGCCCCCTGGAGCAGATAGGGTTAAGGGCCTTGCTCAAAGGCTCAGCTGTGGCAACTTAGCGGTGCTGGGGCTTGAACCCCGACCCTCTGATCAGTAACCCACAGCATACTGACCGAGCCCCTACTGCCACTCGAACTAATCTAATCTAATCTAATCTAATCTAATCTAATCTAATCGAACCTGAACTACATTCATCTAAAGATAATTATCTAGAACCATGCATCCATGCAGACGTTCATTCACTCATCACCTGACGATCATCTAAGAACGATTTAAATGTCCATCCATGAATATATATTGTAATCTAATCTAATCTAATCTAATCTAAACATATTTATCTATAACCATCCATCCATCCATCAGCCATTCACACGATCATTTCTACTTATACACGTATCTACGTATTTGTATTATTTATTCACCTATTCATCCAACCTTTTGCAACCAGGAAACAGTAACCACTTCTCCACTGTAAATAGTACTGTGTGTGTGTGTGTGTGTGTGTGTGTGTGTGTGTGTGTGTGTGTGTGTGTAAAGCAGTCAGCCTTTTTAGCTATAGAGAATAATGTGTTCCTTGTTAATAAACTTAACCTAATGAGAGTGCACACACACAGACACACACACACACACACACACACAGACACGCGCACATGCCAGTTTTGGCATCAAATTTGAAACAGGTGCCTCATGCTCAGACCCTTTCCAGGAAACTTCCCTGGCGTGTGGATCCAGAGACACCAGGGGATGTTTCTGTAGCCTAGGGGTGTGTGTGCCTAGGGTTCTCTCTCCCTTTATTCCTGTGTGTGTGTGTGTGTGTGTGTGTGTGTGTGTGTGTGTGTGTGTGTGTGTGTCTTTAAATTTAGTGGGCAGACAAAAATGGAGATCATGAAGTTGATGCCAAATTTCTCTCAGTGTGAACTGAGGGCTTTGGACATATGGAGGATGCACAACACACACACACACACACACACACACACAGGAGAGAGTGAGAGAGCTATACTGTAGAATCTGATTCAAAGCAGTAGCACCTTTAAGTTTGCTTCTTAGAAACAGCTTTACAAATGTCCATCTCTCTCTCTCTCTCTCTCTCTCTCTCTCCTTTAATCCATTTTTGTCATTCACCCTTCCTTCCACATTCCACTCACACTCGCGCCATCCATCTTCCCTTCTGACTTCATCATTCTCCCTTCTGTCTTTCTTACTTTTTCTCCCTTCATCTTTCATCTCAATCATTATGATCAATGTCGTGCACTTCTTCTTGTTGTAATCCATGAAGGGCAGCACACACACACATGAACGTACGCACACACACACACACACACACACATGAACGTACGCACACACACACACACACATGAACGTACGCACACACACACACACGAACGTACGCACACACACACACACACACACACACACACACACACACAACCTTATCTTATGCTACTTTTAAAGTGAATAATATTGTCATTTCATGGGGGTGCCAAAACTTTCATATATATATATATTTTTTATTTTATTTTATTTTTCCCCCAAACATGATCTTGTTCCGAGGGTGCATTAACTTTTGCACCCACCTGCACATTATATTTAAAAGGTCCAAAAGTGTAAGCGATAATAACAACACACACACACACACACACACAGACGGAACAGTTTGATGTTACAGTTCCTCTTCTCCCTCCAGGTGTTCTGATTGAGGGATGCAGCTTCCTCTCTCGTCTACTTTAGCCATAATTACAAAGCTGCATGCATAGACATAAATGTACTCTCTCTCTCTCTCTCTCTCTCTCTCTCTGTGTGTGTGTGTGTGTGTGTGTGTGTGTGTGTGTGTGAACCCAAACCCAGGTGATCACAGAGCCAACAATCTGAATGTTTCTAAAGAATCCAAGAAAACTGACTAAATAAATAAATAAATGAATCAAATATTTAATTCATTCATACATATTAATTTATCAACACATATACACAAACAAAACAAAAGTTTGTACACCTCTTCTAACTCCATGGTCGTTCCTGGTGTTTATTTCTTTCTACACTGTAAAACAATGCTGAAGGCGTTTATCCAAAACACACATTAACCTCCTTTTGAACAGTTGATATTGAGATGTATATCTGCTATTTCTGCTCTGTGAAGCTTCATAACGGCTCTAATCTGAGGTGCTGGTTGTTAATTTGGTGATTTCTGACTATAAATGAACGTCTCCTCCGCAGCAGAGGTCAGTTTTGGTCTCACTTCCCTGGGAAGGTCTTCAAGAGAGACAGTTTCATCATGACGGGTTTTTACAAACGCACTCGACACAATACTGTTCTTCCAGAACAGCTGACCTTCATGTCTTAAAGTAACAACTGACTGCTGTTATTGTAGTTGTTGCATAATTACCTAAAGCCATATGTGTCATTGGATAGTTAAAAAAAAAAAAAAAACAGTATTGTTTCAGAATGTAGAAAATAAATTAGTTTAGCGTTGAATCCGCAGGGGTGTCCAAACTTTCGACCAGTACTGTGCAGTAGCGAACAGATATGAAGTAATGTAACTTCTGTAAAGTTGTGATTTACAATCTACATGCTTCAATCTAAAGTATTTATTTATTTCATTGTTTGTTTATTTGTTGGTTTATGCGTATATTTTAACAAAATATTCCGTATTTATTTTATGAATGGTTTTCTGGAGATCTTCCAATAACGCAAAAATAAAAAGTCAATTTATATTTAAATAATATCTGATTTAATCTGAGTAATAATTTTCCAATTTAAGGATTTAAATGTGTAATTATTGAGACAACTAAGTGTTTAATTTGTGAATAATCTGTTTAAGTAAAAACACCGTCGTACACGTGATCAGCTTATTTTTACAATATATATTTTTTTCTTAATATATATTTGGCTTTTTCTACTCTATCTATCTATCTATCTATCTATCTATCTATCTATCTATCTATCTATCTATCTATCTATCTTATTAATATTTTTAGAAATTCCTATGTATGTCTGAAGCAGGTAAAGTCACATCTGATTGGCCAGTTTCTTATTTTCCACAGTGTTGTCCGTGATGAGTCTCTGGAGCTCCAGTGGCATAAATATTAATAATACATTCGATTTGGTATTTAAAATACGCACAGGATGCTCTGAACAGAACAGGGTCTTACCGTGTAGCGCTGAAGCTGCGCATGTCCGTAGCCGTGTGTGTGTGTTCAGTCCGGGCCGGTCCGGGCCAGCACGTGTCTCTACTCGTTCTGCACTAGAGAGAAATCACCAGACGTGTGAGTCCCTCCAGGACACACTGCTCTTATCACCCTCACACACACACACACACACACACACCCGCACGCTGGCTGAGACGGCCTGTGCTCGCGACTCAGAAGACGATGTTAAAGTGTCTCCTCCACCCGAGCCACCATTGGCTGTGAGGAAGCTGAGGGGTGGATGCAGCGCTTTACGAGGCCCTCAGGCGTTGGTTTGCGCCCCTGCTTCTGCTAATAACACCCCGTCCCATGGCAGTAATTCTTCTAATGGGTAGCTGCGCTGCAGGGAGGCCCGGAGAGGCCGAGATGTGGCACACAAATTCCCCTGTTAAACACGCCGCAGTTTGTCGAGTAAGCACAACAAGTCTGAGTAACCGCACATTCAATTAGCAACAATTAGGGCTGCTTAGGGTATACCACTACCGAGACGACATGTATGTGATGTTCCCTTCTGCATCTAATCTATCTCAGACAATGAACGTGGTTTTTCATTGTCCACCCCAAAGCATCTTCATTTTCCAAAGCAAGTCAAGTTCAGTAAATAGAATGGCTTCATGTATCTGCTCCAGGGATGAACACATTAGTTTTACTGTTTTCCACAGTGGCAGCATCAATTCAAAGTCTCAGTCTTCCATTTATTCTTCCATGAAGACGAATCCAGCTGTGGCTGGACAGGTGGACATACCCTCACACTACAGCCTCTGAAAATACTCCCATGTTGTCTGGGTTTCATTTAGTGATGGGGATACATTTTATTTCAAGTAGGTGATGCGAATGGGAATCTTTCATAAGAACATCCATCATAGTCCCAAGGATGATAAGGGGATAACTCCCGCCTTGGATTTCCTGAACGCTCCATCAAGATTAGGATTTCTCCACATCAGGGCTCTGAGTTTAATGGCTGAAAGTCAGGATGTATAACACTCAGGACCTTTAATAGTCCTGGTGGGAAAATGGGATTATCATTTACAAAAACACTGGCCATGCCAATTTATATAAGAGAAGTTAAAGAAATAAACTAGTAGTTAAGTAATAGGTAGTTTAAAAGCCACAACTTGTGACTACTTACGGCTAGTTATTTAGGACATGTCTTAAAAAGCTGAATGCTGGACGAGAATGGTTATGTGATGCGACTGGCCCAGTAGCAGTGTTAGAGTTATAAAGGTTATAAGGTGACAGTCCTAACCACTACACCTTGGTATGCTTACCGGGCCGTGTCCTGAACCTGGAAAGGCACAAACACAGACACACAAATGAATTAAGTTCTTTGTTTATTATCAGCAAAGGGAGCATATGCAAACGTATTGCTCAGTTGCCCGGTGTCACACATGTTCTGTACATCAATACGACAAAAAAAGGGTTCCAGCAGATATGAGATATTTGTGTATATTTGTTGCTGTAGGTTGTTGGTTTTGTGTCAGAGCTCATCACTATTCGCTTGTGTCGCTCTCAGAAACGTGAAGGTGAAAATCTTCCATGAATTCCTGTTCAAAACGAGAATAAAAGATTTCAGTCATACCTTTCTGGTGAGCAGGGAGAGATAACATCATCTTATCTATGTGCTTACCTGGAAGATTGGATACATTCCTGCATTGTGGATGTGGATGTGGCATGGCGGATCTGACCCTGATCCTGGATCACCAACTGGAGCTCCAAGGCCACTCAACCCTTTTCATGCATTTCCTTCCGAAATCTAGGAGTATACTGTTTTAGCTTTGAGGGAGTACGGATGAGCATGCAGGTTTTCAATCTAAGTGATGTTCCTGGAGGAATCTTAGCCGAGCCGAGCCGAGCCGAGATGAGAGAACAGACAGATAGAAATAGATGAGAAAACCCAGATCTCTGAGATTATGGGTCTCTTGAGATTTAAAACCTCAAACAAGCCTGCTGCTGCTGAACCAGAAAGATTTAAACAACACCAATACAGCACATAATGCCCCAAAATCATACCTTATGGGTTCACCAAACCTGGACAATAAAAGACTGATCCTGTTCCTGGTCTGATGGGTCTTGATTTCTACTGCAACATTCAGATGGCCGGGTCAAAATTTGGTGGAAGCAGCATGAAAAGATGGTTCCATCCTGTTTTTTGTCAGCGCTTCACTTTGGGCTCCTTTGTACCTCTTGAGCGTGGTTTCGATTCCACAGCCTAGTTGCTGACCATGAAAACTTGGAACTCGACTTACAGTATGAGTGAGTGAGGCCAACGTATAAAACTCTTCTATAGCAATGATTTTTTTTTTTACTGACTACAACTATATAAATTATTTGAAATTATGCTACATAAAAGCGAATGCCTGAAAGATTGAAGTTCTGTGGTTATTAAATCATTGCTTGACGTGTCCCTCTCAGTGTGTGTGTGTGTGTGTGTGTGTGTGTTCTCTCATCTGCATGAGTGAGAGCGCGTAAGTAATAAATTTACACAACGAAACACTCCCAGCGTTCCCGAATCTCCCAGGGCCACGGCATTCTGTCTCCTCTCACATAAACCGGCATGTAATTGATAGCTTATGAGAAGATTTCAGACACACCTGCTTTCAAAAGCCTAACATGTTTCCACATCTCCATCTTCTCACCTCTGCAATTAGATATCTTTAATCCCAGGATGATCTCCTGACAGCCTCATTTATCATTCTGACAATCACAGAGCGGGAGACGCAGAGAGTCCGTTCCCTGCTGTCGCGGTGACGGCGGATCAAACATGCCACACAGGAAGTGCGAATTATTCAGACGCCGAAGGCAAGTGGAGCATTGGGGTGGGGGGAAAGGAGAAGAGATGCTGAGGAGACGAAGCACACGGTTTTACAGTCTGCAGCTCAGGTTGGGGTGATCGAGCGGAGGTTATAAAGGGTTGTTTCTGACTAAAATCAAAGAGAAAGTGAAAATAATAAAAAGAGATGAGGAAAGACTGACATAAAAGGAAAAGAATGAAAAAGTGATAAGATGTTAAACACATTATTCATGTAAAATTTTGAAGAAATGACAAAGCCGTGAACCAAACAAGCACCTTTAAGGGTTCTCTCATTTAAATACGGTATGTATTCCGCTTACCTAATCAGATTTATTGACCCTCTATTATTTTTTTATTTTTGTAAAATAAGACACGTTATTTGTCTGCTTGCTGTAATTGTAAAATGAAATAAATATGAGGCAAAAATATAAAAAAATGCATGCGCCCAACTTGTGGCTTTTGCACAAAACTAGAAGTGCTACCAGAGATTAACGAATGCAAATTGATTAAAAAACTAAATAAATAAATAAATAAATCATGTTACTGTAAAATGTGGCAGCTTTGTGTCAGTCAGATATTATAATGATCCTTATTCCTTAGCCATGTGACTAATTATGCTTTTGTTTTTCGTTTTTTTTATTTTAAAAATAGAATTAGCTTTTTTTAATAATAATTAAAAAAAATTCCATTTAAAAAATAAAATTATATATATATACAGTATAGATTTACTATATACTGTATACAGGGTCTGTATACACACACAAACACACTCACACACTCATTCACACAGTGCAGGCAATTTGGGAATGCCAATTTGCTTAATCTTCATGTCTTTGGACTGTGGGAGGAACCTGGAGAACCATGCAAAACTCCATGCACACAGCCTGCAGTCATAAGAAAACTAGAGAAGCCTTGTGTTTTTCTGTTTATGCGTTTGTCATGAACAGAAAAACACGGGCAAGTCAAAGGTGATTCGGAACCACTTATAAGTGATTACTAAGGAGACAGTTTGTTGTTTAAGACGACATAAAGTTATCAGGTGTGTGTTCTTGCTGAAAGTGCTTCTGTGACGGGTTGTGAATGTGGGTTTTGGCAGACATGCTTCTCTCTCCTCAGTACTGCGGACTCTACAGACCTACTCTCACCAATGACTGCCGGATGGTGTAATTAACGACTGTAGAATACTTGTGACATTAAGGTAAACATCCCAGTGCTGTTACTGTCTATTATCGCAGTCCGTGGAATGCCTCTCGTCCACCAATCAGATTACTCGGTTGGGACTTGTTTTTGTGTAATATTCTTCATAATCGACTGGTTACCCTGATTCAAATATTATTTAGGTTAAAGAAAAAGATTAAATGGAAATACATAATAAATAAATAAATAAATAAATAAATAAATATTAGAGGCAGAATGCACACAACCACCATCAAAAACTCACCCGAGAGGGGAATCGAACCCCTTGATCATGGCGATGCAAGACCACATTACTGTACAATCATCCATTACACATGCATGGGCACTGACGACAGCCTCGGCACAACACTCTATCGAACTTCCTTTTGCTTATTTGTGAATTCGGCTATGCAAATACATTTACATACTGTACACTAGAGAAGAACTGCTTAATATCAGGCCTGGTGATGCAAGGCCACTATGCTCAGAATGGTGGTGCCTTAAAATTAGGATAAGAGACACACACACACTGACACACACAATAATAATAATAATAATAATAATAATAATAATAATAATAATAATACATCTTTTAATATTCCACCAAACTGTTAAATGTCACCATTATGATCTCATCAAACAAAAACTTCAACTGATCTCTCTCACACACACACACACACACACACACACACACACACACACACACACACACACACACACACACACACACAC
>JAQQZT010000012.1:3589157-3600967 GCA_030068275.1 Clarias platycephalus | reverse complement strand
TTAAACTCGCCTACTCGACTTACTCATCACATGATCTGATATCATACATGCACATCATGATACCATGCTATAATTTACCTTTAATCAATTACGTGCATGTTTACATAATGTATTTACAATGATCAGCCATAGCATTATGACCACCTGTCTAATTTGGCAGTGGTGCACTGTGTGTCCTGACACCTCTCTATCACATCATGATTAACCTTTTTATCAAGTTGATCCACACTAGCGCCTCTATTGAATCGGACTACACGGACCAGCCGCGCGGCCATGACCCTGTTTTGCCAGTTCACCGGTTTTCCTTCCTTGGATCACGTTTGGTATGTCCTGACCACTGCAGACCCCAGGATCATCCCACAAGAGCTGCAGTTTTGGAGTCGTTCTGTCCCAGTCGTCTAGCCATCACAAGCTGGCCCTCGTCAAAGTGACTAAAATCCTGACACTTTCCAATTTTTTTCCGCTTCCAACACATGAACTTCAGGGACAACATGTTCACTTGCTGCCTAATATATCCCACTCACTTCCAGCTTGCCGTTGTGCCGAGATATTTTACCGATAGCTACTGTGAGAAGAGACAAATTGTGATGGCTAGACGATTGAGTCAGAGCGACTCCAGAACTGCAGCTCTTGTGTGGTGTTCCCAGGCTGCAGTGGTCAGGACATACCAAAAGTGATCCTAGGAAGGAAAACTGGTGAACTGGCGACAGGTTCAATGTTGCACATGGAGAGCGCAGGCTGAACCGTGTAGTCCAATCCAATAAAAGAGCTAGTGTACTGTAGATCAAATTGAGGAAATGGTTAATGCTGGTTCCAATAGAAAGGTGTCAGAACACACCTGTTCTGACACTCTTGTGGTAGCAAAAGTTGGACCTACTCAATATTACATGGTTGGTCATAAGCAATTTCCCTCTGGGATTAATAAAGTTCTTTGAATTTTGAATCTTGAATAATGTTATGGCTGATCAGTGTATAATTACACATACTGTAATATACACATACTGGAGACACAAACACACACACACACACACACAGACATACTGTAGACATACTGTAAGATCCATAACATGTTTATCTTGTTACAATGGTACCTGTCGAAGGGGTGGGGTATATAGAGTTGGGCAGCAAGCAAGCTGATGAACAGTTTTCGAAGTTATGCAACAAAAAATGGGCATTTTTAAGGACCCGAGTGCCTTTGGCCAGAAACAAATGATGTCTAGATGTCTAGACAAGCAGGTCAGAGCAACTTTAAAACAGCAGGTCTTGTGGGGTGTTGCTGGTCTGGATAACCAATGAACTGGGAAGAAGGTCAGATGTACTGTAGCTGAGGCTCAAGTGTGTGCTTGGTTTGATCCAACAGAAGAGCTACTGTAGCGCAGATTGATAGAAAGGAGTCAAAACACGCATTGTATTGTAACATGTATTGTAGTTAGTTGTGCATGGAGCTGAGTAGCTGATGCTGTTCCATGGCCGCCATTCATCTGAATCAGTTGGATGGCCAGGTGTATGTGTGTGTGTGTTGCTTACCTGGAGAATAGAAGGCACCATCATGCATTATGGGAAGAATGTGAGCTGACAGGCAGTGTGATGCTCCATGTTCATTCATGGGGATGTTACTTTGACACGTACCACCTACCTAAACACTGTCACGGACCGAGTTCCACCCCTCCGTGGACATGGTGTTCCCTGATGGCAGTGGCTATTTTCAGCAGGATAATGTGCTCCGACACACTGCAAAAAAGTTCAGGAATGGTTTGAGAAACAGGACAAAGAGAGATGGTGTTGACTCGGCCTCTCAGTTCTTCAGATCTCGGTCTGATTGAGCATCAGCGGGACGTGCTGATCCATGGAGGTCCCACATCACAACTTAAAGGTGGTTATAGGATGTGATGCTTATGTCTTGGTGCCAGGACACCTTCACAATGTTAGGCGCGCGGTCATAATGTTATGGCTGATTGGTGTATACATACACGTGCACATACAGACACACACACACCATATATTATATAAAGTGTCTCACTGGCAGTTTATATGAAAGTGTTCATATCATTGATATAAAATGTATAAAAATACAGACATCACTCAAAAATGGTATATATCACGCAGCTTACTAATGCATATTATAAATGTATGAGTAGAAATACTAATATGTTAAATATGAAATGTGTTTTGTTTTATAAAATTAATTTCTTTTCATGTAGGTGTTTTTAAATATGTTTTTTTTTTTTAATAAATCACTAATAAAGTTCACTTTACATCAAAATGCAATTTAACATGTGATCATATGATAAATATCTGTGTAATGCATGTGATTTTAACATAATTTGTGTAGCTCTGTTAGCTTATATACATAAACATTTTATACATCACACATCATATTATATTTGTGTGTCATGATACACACACACACACACACACACAAAGAAAAACCGGATTGGGTACATATCACACATATACACAGTGTGTATAACTGTTATGAGCTTATGGAACATTGCGTATATCAGATCAGAGAGAGAGAGAGAAAGAGAGAGAGAGAGACGTGTATTGTATAATGTATTATAAGAAACAGTCCTGTAGGGACCAATATCACATATAACACACACTTATTGTAATACAGCGTAGTGGCTTACAGATGAGTGTGTTCCGGGATTTATAGAAGCGGAACAGTCTGTGACACCCAAAGGGCATGTACATGACAACAAGACATTTACCTCGGTTTTTACTGCCTCAAGGATTCCATGGTTGGCGAATTTCTGGTAATAAAGTTTACCTAAATTAACACGGCACGAAAAAAAAAAGGAAACCGCTAATGGAAGCTAATTCCTGAAATTCTGAGGATCGCTAATTCCTAGGATTAGCTCAATGAGCTAATAGTAAGAAAACAACAACAACAATAATAATGCTAACTCCTGGTGTGTTGTCCTGGCTAAGTTACTGTAGCTAGCTAGTTTGTTAAGTGACAAGCTCTCTTTGTGTACTTTTTATGTGTCCAATTTTGTGGTACATAAAAAAAGAAAATAGTAAAGCATACTATCCTGGACTGATGTAATCATGGAAAGAAAATATTGCTAGCGTTAGCGTTAACTTGCTGTTGTTTCATGCTCCGAAAATTTTGCTAAATTATAAAGTCAAAATGAAAATTATCTGCTACGTGCTTTAGAAGCTAATTCCTTTTTGTGTTATTATATGTTTTCCTATTTTTTTCCTTTGGAAATGTTAGTCACTTTTGGTTTACTCACAGTCGGTTACACTTTCATTTTTCATCAAAACATGTCATTGCTAAATGTGGATGTCCTACTATATTAGCAAAGCACAAAATGTATTGCTAATTCTGTTGTGGTCTAATGCTAGTTCTGTTGTGTTGTGGTTTGATGTTAGCACTACTGTTTTGTGGTTTAATGCTACAGTAGTTCTGTTGCATTGTAGTCACTTACTAGTTCTGTTGTGGTTGAATGCTAGTTCTGTTACGTTGTAGTCACTGGCTAGTTCTATAGTGTTTTGGTTCAATGCTAGTTTTCTTGCATTGTGATTACTGGCTAGCTCTGTTGTGTTGTGGTTTGATGCTAGTTCTGTTGTGTTGTGGTTTGATGTTAGCACTACTGTTTTGTGGTTTAATGCTACAGTAGTTCTGTTGCATTGTAGTCACTTACTAGTTCTGTTGTGGTTGAATGCTAGTTCTGTTACGTTGTAGTCACTGGCTAGTTCTATAGTGTTTTGGTTCAATGCTAGTTTTCTTGCATTGTGATTACTGGCTAGCTCTGTTGTGTTGTGGTTTGATGCTAGTTCTGTTGAGTTGTGGTCACTAGCTAGTATTGTGCTGTGCTTTAAAGATGTTTTTGTTGTGTTGTGGTTTAATGCTCATTCTAATGTTTTGTGGTCTAATGCTAGTGCTGTTGTTTTGCAGTCACATTATAGTACTGTTGTGTTGTTTTCACATTTGTGCTGTGGTCTAAGGATATTTTTGTTGTGTGGTGGTTTGATGCTCGTTCTTTTTTATTGTGTTTTGGTGCTAGTTCCTATTGTTTTGTGGTCTAATGCTAGTTCTGTTGTGTTGTGGTTTGTTGCTAATTATAGCCTAATGTCCTTAACATGCTTTGCTTTCCTTAATTAAGAAATTCAGGTGGGTGTAATTTAGCATAAAAAGTGATAAGCCCTTATGTAGTTTTGCATCTTGTTTTAACGCTTTAGGCAGCATTGTCTTGTTGTATTGTGACCTAAAAACAAGCACTGCTAATAATGATACCTCGGTCCTGTTAAGCGTTTCACTGTGGAAGAGATAAAGTCACCTCACCAGGAGAGAGAAGTCATTTTAATATGTATAGGTTGTAATAAGTCGCCCAGAGCATCTGCTTCTCTGCTGCTTAATTCAATAAGATCGTTTTCCAGTTACAGCGACTTTCCCCGTAATATTTATGTAAGGTCACTAGAGAATACAATGTAGCTGATTAGAAACCAGTGAATTAGAAACGAGTGAGTTGATTTACTCTCTCTCTGAAGCACACACACACCAAAATGTTGTCGGTTTTAATATTCACCCCTGTCTGTCAATAAACACTATAGTTATACTGGAACAATCTGTGAACCTGCCTGAGCTTAGGCTAGAAACTGTCTTTGGTTGTTAAGAGTAAAGAATTAAAGCTGTCTGTAGTTATGGTGCGTACCCAAAAAAAAGCTTTCTGCAGTAATGATCTGTGGTTATTGTAAAGTTGTCTGTACTGTAATTATAGTCAGTGGTTGTAGTGAGGCATGTCTGCTGTTATTATTGAATTCATTATAATTATGGTTAAACTGTCTGTAGTGCAAACTGTATGTCACTGTGAATACTGATTACGATAAAACATTGTGTAGTTTATGCCTGTGGGTTTGATGTGTGGTAAAGTAGAAATTGTCTGTAGTTAAAATAAAACGGTCTGTGTTTATTGTACAACAGTCTGTAGTTGTAGCGTTCAACTAAATAAAAAAAAAAAAGTGAATACAAATGAATACAAATAAAATACAAATACAAATTAAAGTGAATACAAATGGTAAAATCGTCTGTAATTATGGTCTGTGGTGGGAGTAATAATTGTCTTATAGTAAAACTGTCTGTTGCTGTGGTCCGCAACCACAAAACCACAAAGAAACTGTCTGTAGTTAGAGGAAAAACATTTGCTGTGAGACGAAATACTGTCCATAGGTAAAGAAAAATTTAAGAAAAAAAATGGGGGAAAAATTTGTTTGTCTGTTGTTTGAGGAAGCATTGTCTGTAGTTAAAGAAAAAACTTTAATGTGAGAGGAAACACTGTGTGCTGTGAGAAGAAAAGTTTTCTGTAGCTACAGAAAAAAACTGTCTGTAGTTAAAAGTAAAAACTTTTGCCTTGAGAGCAAATGTGTTCTCTACAGTTAAAGAAAAAACTGTGATGTGAGATGACAACAAGGTGTCTGTAGTTAGAAATGAACTGTTGTGAGAGGAAAAGCTGTGTGTAGCAAGGGGGAGAAAAGAATGTTGTCTAAATGCTGTCTATTTTAGTCAAAGAAAAATTAAAGAAAAGGAAAAGAAAAAGCTGGTGTTAGAGGAAATAACATTTGCTGTGAGAGGAAATACTGTCTATAGTTTTGGTGTTTAAGATATGAACTGTTGGGTACAGACAGTGTATGGTTGGGGGACGGTGTGTTCAGTATACAGACTGTCTGTGGTCATGAGAGAAAAATACGTGTCTGTGGTTATGGTAAGGACTGAATAAGGAGAATGTGTATGTGTCTGTGCACAATTAGATGACTGTCCTAAAGGAATACATTGTTGACAAACAGCACTGTCTGGCAGCACAGACGTTAATTTACCCACAGGGACATGTCTGTAAGTGAGTCCGCATGTCCTGGCATGTGAAATGCATTTTAATGTTTTCACGGTCAAGTTAGCTTCTTTCTGGCCTCACATCCTGCTGTGTCATGTAGGCTAATAAAGGCAAACATTTGTATGAATACACACACACACTCACTCACACAAACACATTTACTTTCAGGTCAGGTCTTGCAGCGAACCAAAGGATCGCCAGAGGAACGTCTGGTGGCATTTTACTCCATGTCCTTGGCATTTACGTCCTGACATTATGAAAAAAAGAACGCTCTGAAATAGTCCGAAATTTAAACAAGCATTTTGAATAATGCAGTGATGGCAGGTTGTGCTGAATTTGTCCTGACATGTACGTTAAACCCTTGGCGTAAGACTGCTGATGCTAGCAGGATGATGCTGATTCTACAAGCTCAATTTGTAAACCAGCATTCAGCATCACATTACTCAACAGTTTAATGTTTCGAATACACTATACAGTATACACAATCACACAATTAGCCAAACCTTTCATAAAAAGAGCCTGCTCACTCGAATAATCTCAGAATAAAAAAGCACTGCGCAGGCATATTTTTGTTCCCCAAGGTACAAATCCACCCTCAAAGGTACGTATACTGTACCAGTGGTCCATGAAGCCCGACTGACAGTTTTCCTGCACAAGTGTAGTGACAAGCATTTGTACCTTAGAATACCAGTTTAGTTCCTTTTTTGTTTAAAGGGCACTGATGTACCGAACAGAATAGAAAGGTTCAAGAATGAGAAGTGCCTCCGGTGTGCGTCTAGTTTCAAGTCCAGACAGTAATAAAATTTTCTTTCAGACAGATTTAGAAGTAGTGTAGCTCTGAAAGCCAAAGACTTTTCACAATGCAGACACATCCAGTATAAGCTGTTCTGTTGACCTTTCATTAACCCTGGCTGAGGTCATGACCATCACATCCATATGTGCTTATTGAACATCTTATCCCATTCCAGATTTGTTCCACCTTAGCTGATACAATGTGCTCTACTCTTTTGGGAAAGACTTCCGCTAGATGTTGGAGCATGGCTGTAGAGATTTGTGTTGATTTATCTATTAGAGCTGGTGGTCAGCTACAAACTAACTATATAACTACAGTATATAATGTATAGTGGACATCCATCCATCCATCCTTCTAGGAACCCCTGTAGTCTAACGAGGGACCGTGGAGGCCAATGGTGACCCTTGTATTTATCCCCATTGTGTACAACCAGGGAAGGACGTCTGGTCATAATGGATGTACAGTTTATGCATTTGTCTGAAACGGTCTAACGATGCAAATAAAGTTTGCATTAATGTAAATATACCTATGTATATTTATGAGAATGGGTTCCCTCGAGTCCGGTTCCTCTCAAGGGTTCTTCCTATTGCCATCTCATCTAAGTTTAATTGGATTGAACTTATGCACATATACTCTGTAATATTTAATAGAAATTATCTAAAGAATTTATTGAAACTGCCATTCAGAACATCTAATCTAAAAGGTGTTCAATGCAATGGTGTGGCCAGCGATGCTCTACGGCTTAGAGACAGTGGAAATGAAGAAAAGACAGGAGGCAGAGCTGGAGGTAGCAGGGATACAGTGCTCGCTTACCTATCAGTGGTAAAGTGCTCGCTGGTTCGATTCCCGGGTGATGTTGTAACCTCTCACAGCCATGGGCCTAGAGAGAGCTGATTGGCCGAGCTCTCTCAGCGGGGTGGGATGGGAGGTACTTAGTGCTCTACGGCCCATCAGGGGCGTCTGTAAGCTCACGCAAGTGAAGGGGGCAGATAGCCCTGTCCTCCGAGTGTGTTACGCCGCCCCAATGTTGCGTGAGAAACACGCGATAGTCTTCGGCCCTCCCGATTGAGTGGTGGTAGTAGCCTTAATATGGTAGCCGCCTAGTGACGGGGAGGAATTGGACACGACTAAATTAGGGAGAACATCCCTAATCCCGCCTCAAAAAGAATAATGTGTCAGATGGACGACCCATGTTAGATGTTTTGGAGATAAAGTCAGAGGGGCCAGATTGAGGTGGTTTGGACATGAATATGCTGGTAGAAGGATGCTGAGGTTGGAACTGCCAGGCAGGAGGTCTAGAGGAAGACCAAAGAGGAGATTTATGGACGCAGTGAGAGAGGACATGAAGTTAGTTGGTGTGAGAGAAGAGGATGCAGGGTTAGATGGAGGCAGATGATTCGCTGTGGCGAGTCCTGAAAGGAAACAGACGAAAGACAATTATTATTTTTTTAAATTCTGGTAATATTTTTTTGTTTATTCTGTAAATGCTTTTTAAAAAAGATTATTGTGTGTGTTACTGTTTGTGTACTGTACCCTTAAAAATGTAATTCCATGTGTAGTGTGTAGTAACTCTGCCCTGTCCAGTCTACGGCATGGAAGCTACATGGAGATTATTAATAATAATAATAATAATAATAATAATAATATTCTAGCTGTAATTGCTGAGCATATTTACAGTACAAACCTTGTCAGTGAACTATGAGAACAAAACAACAACAACAACAACAACAAATAATTGTGCATTATTAATAATTGAGGTGAGCTGTCCAATTCATTGTGACATTGATATCAGGTAATATTGTAGTTTAATATTTTAATTGAAACTACAGAACATTTATTTTACTCATAACCTCATACACTTTATAACCATTAGTACGGACACCTATTTTAAGCCAGACTTCAGACACTTTAAACCACAAATACAGTACAATAAATACAGACGCTTTCACCATGACCACAGACATCATTTTAATCATAACTACAGATACTTTCTTAAAATCATAAGTGCAGACACCTACTAAATAATAGTATTTATAATAATAATAATAATAATAATAATAATAATAATAATGAGAAGAAGAAGAACCACAGACACCATGTTAAACCATAAAACCAGACACCTTCTAAATACTACTACTACTATTACTACTACTACTACTACTACTAATAATAATACATTTAAAACCATAACTACAGACATATGTTTTATCCTCTACTACAGACACCTTCTTTGAAAAACAAACATGACTACCGACATCTGCCTAGACGACCTAGACACCTTTATTATAACCAGACACATTTTCAACCAAATCACAGACACTTTAAACTATAACCACTGACATGTTTTAGCCATAACCACAGACCTTAAAAAAATAACATAATCCCACATTTTTAATCATAACTACAGCCATTCTTTTACTACAGTATAACCACTTTACCACGGCACACTACTATAACATACCTTATTTAAGCCATAACCCAAAACATTTGACTACAGCCATATTTTACAGATATCCATGGACAGTTTTTTTTTTTTTTTTATCTTGATGAGTGAACATTTTAACACCCACTGTAAGCTCCAGACAAATCAACAACAGCTCTCCTTTTGCTTTTGAACATTTGGTTCAGGTGATTTGGGAGCTGTATGCCAGTTTTGTAATGTTATGCAATGTTACAGCTGTGCCACTTTGACGCTACAGTTGTCAGTCTGTACACTGTAATATGCTTTCTGAATGAGATACACATTCGATTACTTGTTATGTGACCTATGAGAGGCAGAAGACCATCAGCTGAGAGGTATATATTTAAAAAAATCCCTGATGTACACAGACTGATCAATACACCAGACAGCGGGATAAGCTATATATTTTTCATTATATTTGAATGATGGAAACCTGTGAACTGATCAACAACACGTGAAGAACAGCATCTTTCCTTATATTTATCAGAAATGACAAAATACCAAAGCAGCATTTGCCAAAGCAGTCCTCCAGGTCTTCACTCTCTCAGCTCCTAAATCACCTGCACCAAGCGTTCAGTGTCCTGTGTAGCTCAGTGCTACGTCCACCGAGAGCTGAGAGACAGCAGAGATGTGGACTCAAGTCTAAAACCTCTGAGGAGCGGCTTGGGACACGGCGCTACAGAAGGTTAAATGGTTGTAGATACTGTAGAGCAGGTATTTGAGGAATTGTGTAACATCACCACACCTGAAACTGTACACTGTTTGTGTTAGGAGCAATTTGAGAGAATTGCATTATGTAGAGAGCATAGTGCAGTAAATAGCGGAGGATAGCGTGTCATGTGCTTCATCTAATTACCCGCCCAGTTCAATCAGAACAACGGAAAAATCTCCTACTCAGAATTTCCTGTGTGGTGAGTCCGGTGTAATAAAGCGTGACTGTTTTAAAGATCTAAAACCTGTGAAATCTGCCATGGAGGAAGTTAATACTGTGTGGTCAGCATGTGAAACCTGTGGTTGGGCAAGAGCTGTCTGTTGTTGTAATAAGAGACTGTCTGGGATTAATGATGTACTGTAGAGTGGATGTCATTATGGTTACATTAACACCACTGCCAGGTGAATTGAATCATCCTGATGGGACAGGGTGGGTGAAAAGTAACTGGGCATTAAAACTGGTAATAAAGTCCATATTTCGAATGGAAATTTATCGAAACTAATTGGACATGAACTTTATTACACATGAAAATGAAAGCAAATCATTCAGTTCCAACATACTGTAGGCACCGGTGGCGTCAACCGGTTTCGTCAGACGGCCGCGGATGGACTGCTGAAGGAAGTGGTTTGGGATGTTGCTGAAAATCTCCTGAATAAGTCCCCCAGTGTGTCCTCCAGCAATTACCAGAACGTTGGCCGGGACGACGCGGACCTCATGGATAGCCTCCAAGAAATCCAGATCTCACTCCATGTGGGAATACAGTACGCGAAGGAGGAGGTGTACAGGACCGTGACTCCCACAATGGAGGACGCGGAGGCAGTACATGTAGAATTTGTTTCAAAGTTTGTATTAGACATATGGACTTTAATGGCTAGTTAATTTTCACCTACACTGTATACACCAGTAAACCAGTGACAGGATCGTGAGCGAACGATGTACAGTTATGTCTGTTGGGAGCAACAGCCAAAAAGATGTATACACACTTTAGGGGAAAAAAAAAAACGGCTCGATTCCCGTCTCTGTGTGCATGGAGTTTGCATGTTCTCCCCGTGCTTGGTGGGTTTCCTCCGGGGACTCCGGTTTCCTCCCACAGACCAAAGACATGCAGGACTAATTGGTGTTACCAAATTGCCCGTAGTGTGTGTGCGCACAGCAATGGATTGGCACACTGTCCATGGTGAACCCTGCCTCGTGCCCTAAGCCTCCTGGGATAGGCTCCAGACCCTGAATACAGGATAGTGGTATAGAAGATGAATGAATGAATGAATGAAGATGAGTGAGTGTTTTTTAAATGTAATTCTAAATTTGAAAATTATGGTGATCTTGTGACATTAAAATAAAACGTGTTTAATTTTTCGCTCGAAATATGCATCACAACCACCGATGTGCAACACCCGCTGGCACGCGATTTATAGAAATAGTCCATTTTTGTATTCAGGTTGACGGCTGACCGCACGATCCAGTACACGCGATAAAAGGATGATGGCACACAGAACCAGACAGCATTTTTGGTTTGCTGCAGGTGGATAATTTAAGTTTGATTTTCTATTTCATAAACACGAGGAGGACTCAAACAGACATTGGGTATTTTATTTGAAAGGAACCTTCAACCCAAATTGTTCACAATGTTTTTGTTGCACGCTGTTTTCTCTGTAGCAGTTCATTCATTTCATAAATGTAGAACACACTATATATATTTTTTTTTAATATATATACAGAGCATTAAAGATAGAACATGATATTTGTAGTGTTATCTTCATTTTAGATATCAAAAGGTTTTTGTGCCTCCTGGTGTTTTCTTTTTCTGTGGGAAACGGCTCCAAATGGCTCTGTGTGTTTAAGGTTGCTGACCCCGGGAACAGTATATGATAATATTATTAAAGTTATATTAGTGCAGTGCATCTCCTCCTCATGGACTGGACCAGATTTGTCGGTTCTTGCTGTGAGATGTTACCCCACTCTTCCACCAAGGCACCTGCAAGTTGTTGTGGCCATCCTGTACCTGTCACG
>JAQQZT010000012.1:3532249-3543552 GCA_030068275.1 Clarias platycephalus | reverse complement strand
ACTTCAGTAAAAGTTCACTAAAGTAACAGTACTTTTACTTAAGTACAACATTTTATTACTCTTTCCACCTCTGCATGTTACCTACAACAACAGCAATCTTAGATCTTGCCTGCAAAGACTTATTTAGTTCAAGAGTCAGTAAATTAATTTATTTACACCACACTGTAGATTCTGGACTGTCATTGGTCAGAAAGTGCTTCAAAGCACTGCTTTATGCTGACTATTTATATTTACAATACATACTGTATGTTATCAGTTAGGCAATTTTGAACATGAACTGTATGGAAGAAATCTCTAGCGTCAGAGTTTAGACAGTCAGAGGTAAAACTACAACTGGAGTGAGTGTTTATAGCTGCAGTAGTGCAAGTGAAAACAAGAACTTGCTTAGTAGATGTTGAAAAGATTACATACACATTCTTAGCACTGGCAACCTGCGGATCGCATTCTGGTGTAGGAAAGTAATCTCCTTTGGGTTTCTGTAGCAGCAACTGTTATTTATTCCTTAATTGCCACTGCATATTCGCAACATCTTAATTTCTGGCTTTAGTGGTTAGCACTGTCGCCTTGCACCTCTACAGTAGGTCCTGGGTTCGATTCCCATGTCGCGTCTGTTTGTATGGAATATGCAGGTTCACCCCGTGCTTGGTGGGTTTCCTCCAGGTTCTCCGGTTTCCTCCCACAGTCCAAAGACATGCATATCCGGCAAATTGGCATTCCCAAATTGTTCATAGTGTGTAAATGTTCGTGTGAATGTTGACCAGAGGTCCTAACACTGGTCATACAAAATGAGAATAAACACAGTGGTCACCATTATCCTCCACGGTCCCTAGTTGGACTACAGAGGTTCCTAGATGAATGGATGGAATTTTCCTATTATCGATGAAGCAGCAAAGAACAGCATTGGTAATTAGTATCACAAGCATTTCTAGAATACCTTGGAATAGTTAGTACATCTACATTTTGATATCAGGTAATAATAGCAGGGTGGCATAGTGGTTAGCACTGTGGCCTTGCACCTCCAGGGTTAAGGGTTTTAGTCCTGCCTTTGGGTCTGCTTGCAGAGAGTTTGCACATCCTTCCCATGCTTGGTGAGTTTCCTCTGCTCACTCTGGTTTCCTCCTATAGTCCAGAGACATGCAGAGTAGGCTAATTGGTGTTTCCGAATTATGGGGTGGTGCACATCCAAGGTGTACCCCACCTAGTTCCCCGCAGTATAGAGAATGGTATACGTAAATGCCCAGTATGGAGAGTGAGTGAGAGAATGAAAGGAAAGGCAGAAAGGAAATTAGGACTAGCCACTGTGTATGAGTTGTCTATCGCAGTCAACATGTCTCTTATATGTTTCAAATTGTATATACAGTATTAGCTCACATATCTTTGTGTTATATCATAACTTTCTAATCTATTATGTCAGGTTAATTTTTTTCTCTTGGTATCTTCAGTTACAGAGTGGTCATGAGAAGGTCGCTGAGCAGATCTCTCGTGATCTCTCTCAGCTGTGTGCCAGACTCGCGACTCTTTGGGCTCAGTTTCTAGAGGCAGCAGTTCCTAATCCCCAGGTCCGCAGCTACCTCGCCCAGGAGCACCATAAGCTCAGGGTGAGTGGGTCACCTGTTAGGAATACCTAATAATTCTCTTATTATTAAGAACTAATAATAATAATAACTGCTTGTAGCCAATAATGTAAGCAGTAGGGAGAGAAAGACTACAAACCCCATTGGTCACACATTGGATCATTTTTTTTTTAATCACCAAAAGAGGGTGAACCAAATATAATTTTCTGATCCATTTATTATTACTTGTAGAAGGTATAGAACTTGTAGAGGTTAAGAACAGTTAAAAAGAGTTTTTATCTAGTGTATTAAAAATCCAATAGAAACAACATTCAAGATGTCCAATATTTAGCACAAGTATCGTTTTATTTCCCACTATAAATGTTAATCTTTACATTTATAGTGGGAATAAATGTACAGTTATCCTGCGGTTTCTGTGTGTGAACAGTGGATCACTAAGAGTGTATTATATTGCAGTTAAAATGGCAATAAGGATCTCTACTTTTAAGAAAATTCAAAAGATGCTTAGCGTTTAGTCCATTTACTAAATGGCTCCCTGTTGCATTTTCTTCTCAGTGTGACAAAAACTGGTGTGAGCGTGTGGTAAACTCTACAGGAAGTGCATCAAAAATCATTTGTTTCTAAAGCACTTAAAAAAGAGAGTTACTGTACAGTGTATTACTGCCAATAAACAAAAAGGGTGAAATAAAAAAACTGCACAAAATGTTTAAAACTAGTTCCTTAAACAGATCAGCCATAACATTATGGCCACTGAACCGTGACCTGAACAACATTGATCACAAACTATGAATTATGGTCATCCAAGGCTCGTCCATGCCGAGGGGCACCGACAGCCAGCTCGTCTGGTCCGATCGCACTGAAAAGCCAATGCAGTACAAACCACCCAAATTAGTCAATCCTCACACGGAGCCCAGCAGGCAAAGAGACTAAGGCTGTTGAGCATATTCCTCATATTCCAATCCAATCAAACCCCCATCGGATGCGCCAGACAAACAAGTCTGATCCACGGAAGACCCACCCTGCAACCCAAGGTACCCAAAGGATCCACTGCTGACATCTTAGTGCCAGACACCACAGCACACCCCAAGAACCCTGTGGAGCCCATCTCCAAGGAGGCCAGAACTGCCCCAGTGGCACATGGGGAACCTAAAACATAGCAGGCTCCAATGCTCATGCTTTTAATGTTATGGCTGATTGAAAATTGATATAAAAATGCCTCAAAATGTATTTAGTGCCAGATTCATAAATAAACGTATTATGCTTAGTTTAAACTTATACTCTAGTTTATACCTGTATACAAGCTCAACAAGTGAAAGAGCAAGTGGACATTTAGCGATACACTTCAGTGCAGTATTAATCCAGAGTAAAATCACTGTTCTAACATTTACCCATCCACTTTATTGGCCGCGTTCCTCCTTCTGCTTAAATGTACTGAGGGGATCTCTAATCTCCTTTCGTAACCTTTATTACAAATATTATATGGACCATAGAAGTCAGTAGAGCTGTAAAAGGAAATCAAGAGCAGATAGATATTTTAATACATCTTTAATGTCCTTAGACAATACCCTGGGAAAAGCAATAGTCAGTGTAATGGTTTTATGATCACATTTGAGAAGCCAAGGAACCTGGATAGAAAGTAATTACTCCAACATGAGGATTAGCAAGTCTGGCTCAGGATAGAGTAAAGTGACCGAGGGCGATGAGGTTAACCGATGAGCTATTTCCCCACTATAGAACATTTTTATTAAGTAGTAGACATAAATTC
This sequence comes from Clarias platycephalus, assembly GCA_030068275.1. NCBI lineage: Eukaryota > Metazoa > Chordata > Actinopteri > Siluriformes > Clariidae > Clarias > Clarias platycephalus. The sequence goes on along the minus strand of JAQQZT010000012.1, from coordinate 3,540,213 downwards.
AGACCAGCCTTTTTTTCAGAAAACTGTCAGGTCATAAACCATCCAACCAGCCTTCTTCTTATCTCCACATAAGTGAGATAAAATGTTATACATGTGCTGCAAAAGATCAATGCCCCATGTGGACGTTTCAATTATGGTTGTAAATGTGGATTACCTTTTCTGCAGGTTAGGAGATTCTCTGAGGGCTACTTCTTCACTGAACATCCCAAAGAGTCTTCACTCACCTTTCAGGAGGAGCTGTGAGCACCAAGATTGTTTTCCCCCTTTCTAAACGTTAAAAACAGTATTACTGTTAGTAGACTATCACCATAGCAGACTGACACTATCATGTTTTTAGTTATTTTTTAATTAAGAAGTTAATAATGTTTTGTACAACCCTCATTTCAGTATAAGTAGACATGCTCAATTGGCTGTGGACGTGAGGAGCTCGGAGTATCTCAGTCATATGCCCCCTCTTCCAATCGAGTGCCTTGACATTGATGGTGACTGGAACAGCTTGCCAATCATCTTTGAGGACAGATACGTGGACGCACCCTGTTTAGGTAGTTAAAAGCACACCTAGCTGGAATGAGATCCGTGTTGTATACCTGTGGTTTTTGGCTTGCCTTATTCTGCTGTGCTTTATGGAATCCTATTTTAGTTAGTGACCCATTTACCTGTTTTACACTTACTGATCTTGTGCCACTTTATTGTTAAATAAAAAACAAGTATTTTATTAAGGTCTGGTCTAAAATGACTAGACGGATAGTTGGGACATGCATGGCTAATTTTGAGGGGGAAAAAAAGGTTTTTTTTAGACACTAATTAAACTTTTAATTAGATTTTCTTTCACCCTTTTCAGATTATAAGCCACATGTGCCAAACCAAATAGGCTCAGACACTCAGAAATCTACAAATTCTGATGATCCAGGAGAGCATGCCGTGCCCTCAATAGAGAGGAGACCTCAATCACCAGCAATAAGCACTAAGGAGTCTACATCTGAAGATTTCATGGACCTACCCACATACATGGCTCTAATTGGAAGGGAGGAGGACTTTGACAGAGACGGGAGTGTGGTTGAATTGGAAAGTCCAGTTGGGTCTTTAGATGGGAAGACGTCTCCAGACAGAACCGAAGCTAAGTTTGGATCCAAAGTTGAACCAAATGCTGACAGTCATCAAGAAAGTGAGATAGAGGGATCAGACAGGAATAGTGCCATAGAAGAAAAGCTGACTCTAGAGTATACTGAGAGAACTGGTTTGAAATACATAGAGGTCAGACCCAGTGATTCTGACCCTTACAAGGGTGATGAAGTTTTGCTCATACAGTCAAATAACATAAAATCTTGTGACCTCAATGATATCACAAAATGTTCTTCTGCAAATCACCTACACAGCAATTTAGAGATCCAATGTGTCTCTGAGAAACAAGGCAGCAAGGAAGAAGAGACTTGTGCAGAATTACCAGCTGTGACCCAAGCAAATAACACTGGTAGCGTTGATGCACTGTTAATGAATTCTTCTGTAACAAACCAACCATTGACACCTCCACACAGCACCAGCATTCCACCTCTGGACCATCCCTTGTCTGAGATGCCTCCAAGAGTTGGGATTCTGGGAAAGTTGAAGATAATGAAGCGTTCTTCCTCTGTCATCTCTGACTCTGGTATCGAAAGTGAACCCAGCTCTGTGGCCTGGCCATTGGACATCCGAGCCGGGGTGGCTGGAAGTCGGGACCCTTTGCACCTTTGTCGTCGCCGGGTACATCGGAACTCCCTGGAAGGCCTTCAGACTGAGAGCCATGGCAGCCTGCCCAGTGCCACACAAGCCTCGCTAAGTTCCATCAGTTCCCTGCCTTATGAAGATGAAGATGAGGAGCGGCAAAGGCAACTCAACACACTCACCAAATCTGCTTCTGCTCCACAGATCAGCAGCCCTGACAGCAATAACGAAAATGTTATCCAAGATCTGGCCAATCAAGTGAATGTTGTCCTGGAGGTTTCCAGCCAGATGAGAAAGCAAATAGAATGTGGCAATGTAGTCGACAGACAGGAAGAATCTAATCAGGATATCTTTGATGAGATACTCTACAAAGAGGGGGGGACTGAGGATATCAGAACTGATACCAAATTGATAAGTAACATCTCAGAAGCATTACTTTTTCACAAATTAGTAAAAGAAACACCTGATGAAACAATTGATCATGAGGATAGAAAAGATGATAGTGGAATATTATATGATGGAGATTCAAGTCTGCTTAATGAAAGTACTGGACTTTGTAACACTGAATGTTGTGAACACAAGGTGACAAACATGGGTACTGATGATCCTGACAGTCACACTTCTGATGCTATTAGTTTCCATGATATTCATCTTGGTGAGCTTGATGAAGGTGAACTTGGGAATACCATAGACTCACCAAACCATGAAAACCAGATTAGCCAAGCTAGCAGTAAACCCAGTGACCTTAAAGAGCATTCAACTGATGGAAAAGAGCAAAGTGGGAAGGAGGAAAATGCAAAACCCAATCAGGTGCCAAGTTCAGGCTTGGCATTTATGAATAAGAAAGTGGTGGAGGTGGTGAATTTGTCTGTTTCATGTGCACCAACTTGCCTTCCCTTTTCGTCTGTACTTCATGACTCACCATCTGTCAATGGCCTCAGCATCAGACAAGCCAACTCACCCATTACCCATCAGCCTTTGGGATCTTTCGGAATCATCTCATCCTCTTCCTCCTTCCTCTGTACTGAACAGGACATCAGTGAGAGAATGCTTAAGTAAGTCGCAACATAGATTTGGTTAAATGTGTATTGCCTAGATACTGTGTGAGCAAATATGTGACAGTGAGTAAGTACAGTGTGTGATTTTGTTTGTTTTAGTTTTTTTAAAGCTAAAGAGGCTTTTCTGGGGAAGTTAGCCTTGCGAGCGACTCTTTACAGTGAGCTCCCTCTCCTTGCATCTGATCACCCATACTTCTCTCCTGAAGAAGAAGAAGAAGAAGAGGAGTTTGAGGATGGAATCCACCTAGTAGTGTGTGTGCATGGTTTGGATGGTAAGTACCTTCTTTCCTTTGGGAGTAATCCTACCAAATTGGATAACACAGAACATTTAAAACATTTTCTAGCCAGGTATTTCTATTTTATTAAATTATTTGCAAATAGAACAGGGTTAATGATATTATTTTGACGTGTTTACAATACAATTATGCTGCAATAATGTACATGTAACAGTGTTGGAAGATGCCTGTTATCTTCAATATTAATAAAATTTCATACTTTTTTGGATATAACATTTTTAACAATGGAGATTGTTGCAAACAAGCTACACAGAAAACGCCAGATATAAATGTACAAAAAGGGATACATTTATATCTTTCTAAATGTATTCCTAATGAGCAAGCTAGAGGTGATGGCAGTGAGAAAAAACTTCCGGAGATTATGCATAGTGCCCTGAAGAATGGACCCAAAAGCAGAGTTTGATTAGTCAAGTGAAGGGATGGGATGATATCCTAACATAGAGAAGAGGTGAGTGCAAGTCAGCCAGCTACTAGGTTCACTTGGAAAGGAAATTTATCTTAAGAGAGGAAAGATGAGCGCAAGACATCCAGCCTCTTCGTCCACCAAACAATCTTGACCTACTGTATAAACTGTTTACTGGCTTAATCGTAAGACATATTACCTTCAAGCTTTAATCACATAATCCCAGGTGCAGTAATGTCCATACTGGAAGATGGGAAAAATTATTCTCATGGAATTAATGCTGTTAATTGAAGGAGGTCTGCAGCTGCCTTTGCCAGTGTGTTACATGGCTGGACATTACAATTCGCCTCCCAACATCCACAAGCCTTCCCTACCATTCAGATGGAAAGTGCTGATAAATTCAGGGTTCATGAGTCAAGTCATGAACACTCCGTAAGACTGTAACCATTTCCAGTCACTAGGACTGCCATGAACCTTCACCAGCAGAAGTTCAGGTTTCTCCTTGACTGAGGGACTGTTCTGCAAAAACAATACATTCATATGCTTTTGAGATGCGGTCCACTATGTCTAATGTCACAGTGTGGACTCAAGACATAAGCAATCCTATCATGAAGTTGAAGGAGATGAGGGACCAAAGATAATGCCAATGGACAGTTGACAACTGGCTTGAGGTGTAAGACATGAACTGTGGAAATCAAATTCAACAGCCCAAAGGGCATCACCAGGTATACATAGTGGACCCAAGGAGTAAGCCACACTCTGGTGAGATTGTAGGTTTTGTGATAGTCCTGCTTGTAAATAGAATTGTGTATATGTGAGATGTGTTTATGAGAGGCAGATGATAGTGGTCTTTTATTATGATCTTGTTGAGTCCCCAGTCAGCTACATAAGGATGCCATAATGTTAAGGTGATGGGTTGAATGAACCCTACTGACCACATCAGCTGAATGTACTACAATACTGCTCTTTGTTCGGGACCTGAAAGAGTAAAGAGTCTCACTAAAGTGGAGAGGCCCCTGATAGCCCTCGTTATAGGGCCAGTGATGAGGAAGAACTTGGGCCTTCCTCATCAATATAGCAGTTGATGAAGGCACCCTGGAAGTACTCTCATGGGACCATCAAAAGATTAGTTTGGTCCTTTGGTTATGTAGATACTTAAACAGGAGCTTTCAAACTGAGCTCTTTACACTGAGGTCCCAAAATAGACATTGACCATGTGAACTGTTCAATGCAGAGGTTATGCTACTGTTACTAACCCTAACCCTAACCCTAACCCAAGGAAACCACACGAGCAGTTGTAAATAAATGGTTGTCAATGGCCAAGTTAACCAGATTTTCTAGAGGTAACCCTAGAGTTTAGCCAGGGAGGATGCTAGCACATACTGAAGTGTTTTATTCCTCTTCTACCACAGGATTCAGCATAGCAATTTTCTACTTGTTAAAAAATGTGGAACATCCTAAAAACAAGCAATTTCCAGGTCTTACTTCAGGTATAGCAGCTAGAAACCCGTCGCCCCCCATTAACCGTTATGTCAAAACTAAATATGGTAAAAATATCATGTTTGTCAGACTACCTACAAACCACAAAACACCTCTTTCCTGAAAATGTCAGAAATTTAAAGTTACATCTTACCTCTGATTGTGATAAAGCTTTGATGGAGGAGACTTCTTCCATAAATGCTCAAAAAAATAACTATATCGACTATTGTTGAACAAAAAAGTTTAAATATGTTTATATAAAAATATTTGCAAGTCTGACCAATCAGATTCTAGAATTCAAGAGTGATGTGATGTAAAGTGTCAAGAGTCGACTTTCATGAATGATAGCTAATGTTGTAGTTTTTTTTAAGACATTCTTGTAAATGTCATTATTTCAGGTAACAGTGCAGACCTGCGTTTGGTGAAGACCTTCATAGAACTTGGCCTGCCGGGGTCAAGGCTCGACTTCCTCATGTCTGAACGTAACCAGGTAACTGATTGTCCACACTCTATCATTGATTATTTTTAAACTTCAAGCAAATAGTCACAAAAAACAAGGTCAATTTACAGTATACTGTATAGACCTGTCTATTAGAACCAGAATGAGGGGTGTTCAAATCAAAGTCGGCACTTTTGATCATGCAGAATAACAGAACACAGTTCCGAAAGTAAAAATGTCCTTTAATCCTCTATATAATCCCCTGCTACACTGATGCACTTATCCCAGTGTTCCACTAGTGCTTGGATATTTTTAAGGAAGAAAGATTTCGCAGATGCATCTCTTCCCAAGTCGGCGACAAGTTATCTGTCAATTTACAAGGATCAGGTGTTCCACTCGCTGAATGTTAACGGTAACGACTGAGGTGTGCTCCGAGCCATCTCGGTCAGCATTGTAATTCACGGACGTTCAGCCTCCTTTAAAACATTTGCACCTTTTTAATTTTTTACTGCGGCTAAGAATCTGATAACCGTACTTTCCATCACAAATTTGACTTAAACACCCCTCATTCATATCCAGTAACTAAAAACACATCATTTAGTTACGAAAATGTCTTCAGGTTATAGCAGAGCATAAATTTTTTCAAGTCTCTTTCATAATAAACTGGAACAAAAACAATTATGTTAATGCTCTTTCTCTTTAACCCTCACGCACACGGGATGTTTCTCTCCCCAGATTGACACGTTTGCAGATTTTGACACTATGACAGATCGGCTGCTCGATGAGATCATTCAGCATATTCAGCTCTACAACCTCACCGTGGGAAGAATCAGGTGTGTTACAGGGGCAAGCTGCCACCAAATACGCAATTATCCAGCCGTAACAAATGTGCTGATGCTGCGCTGTCCGTTCAGGACATTCGGGCGATGTGCGATCTGTCAATCATGAAAAGCAGAACACCTGTCAGCACACCTGTCATTAGGAAGTCATATAAAAACAGGTGTGTGGTGCAAGTAGCTGGAGGAAATCCAACAGGTATGGGAAGAACATGCTTGTTTCCCTCTGGTAGGCTGCCTGGCATCAGCCTGTAGTGGATAATTGAGGGTGTGTGCATGCAGACCTTAAATATCATAGGTGGTATAGATAAAGATAAGATACGATAAATCTTTATTAATCCCAGGGAGATTACGGTTCTGCAGCATCTCAGACAAAAGCGCAGACCCAAACATACACAGGTACTTTGGGGAAGGAGGGAAGAAATAGGATACAATAAAATAAAATGGGCCAAGTACACAAAAGTACTATTTATATATCATCTTGTAGAGGGAGGCAGCATGTCTAGAGAATTCATTTGTGCAAATATTGCGCATACTGTGTGTAAGATTGTCCAGCTGCTATGAGGATAAGCATATATACAGCGGGAGTTTAGAATCAAGGAGGTGGACAATTCCCCGGCCGAGCAGGGACTCATTAAAAAGCTGAATCTAATGACTGCAGGTTAAAAAACGACCTCCCATGATGCTCCTTAGAGCAGCGAACCTGTCTCGGTCTGTTACTCAATGTGCTCTTTTGTTTTGTTAAGAAAGCGCAGCGTGGGTGAGAGACATTGTTCGGTAACGTCTGTATTTTTTTTTATTAAGTGTGCTTTGACCACCGTCTCTAGTGAGTGCAGTCTGGTTCCTGTGACAGAGCCTGCTGTCCTGAGCAACTTATTAAGCCTGTTGGTACAGTACCTCCCACACTCGCACCATTGCCCCCGAACACCACAGAAGAAGAAATAGCCCTGGACACAACCGACTGATGCAACTCTGCCCTTTCTTGTGTAAAGCTATAAGAACAAAGGATGGATAACCCCAAAAATTCTCTTGTGTACACCATGCCAGGCATCAGATGCTTTTTATTGATACTGTATAAACCATGTATACATGCTTTTAAACTGAGTCACACTGCCCTCTGCTGGAACAGATGTCATTTGTGAACAATATTATATTACATGACAAGCGGCTAGTTTTAGTAAATGGCTTTATAAAAAGTATAAATCTTATAATAAAGGAGAAATTAAATCCCGATCACTACAACAAAAAAATGAAAATGCATGTTTAAAGCTTGACGTAAACAAACACAAAATAAATGTGTTATACTGTGTGGTGCTTTTAAAAAAAGACATTGTCATTAAGTTGCTTATTATTATTATTATTGTTGTTGTTGTTGTTGTTGTTGTTGTTGTTGTTATTTCACATACAGTGTTAGTGTTATGACAGTGTAACCACCAGGTGGTGGTGTTGCATAAAAAAAGATCATATCTGATATTTTATATTATTATTCTTATTCTTATTATTATTATTATTATTATTGTTGTTGTTGTTGTTATTTCACATACAGTGTTAGTGTTATTACAGTGTAACCACCAGGTGGTGGTGTTGCATAAAAATAGATCATATCTGATATTTTATATTATTATTATTATTATTATTATTATTATTATTATTATTATTGTTGTTGTTGTTGTTATTGTTATTTCACATACAGTGTTAGTGTTATTACAGTGTAACCACCAGGTGGTGGTGTTGCATAAAAATAGATCATAT
>JAQQZT010000012.1:3516433-3532149 GCA_030068275.1 Clarias platycephalus | reverse complement strand
GTTGTTGTTATTGTTATTTCACATACAGTGTTAGTGTTATTACAGTGTAACCACCAGGTGGTGGTGTTGCATAAAAAAAGATCATATCTGATATTTTATATTATTATTATTATTATTATTATTATGTACACCACTTGAATGCTTTTTAAAGAAATACTTTCTCAAAAGTCATATACATTTAAAATGCATAATAAATCTCTTTCTAGACTGTAATTAGGATCACTTAAATAAAACATCACTGCTAAAAAGGACATACAGTATATAATAGCAAAAATATATATATATTTCAAATATAAATAAATTAACAATCTCTTAATATAAGATTAAAACAAACCAAAAATAAGCTTTGCTTTATTTATTTTAAGTGTAAATTTACCAACTTGTTTAGGTGGCAGATAATTTAACATTGATTTTCTTTTAAAAGAAGCAAAATTATATAGAACAAGAAATGTATAGTGAAGTCTTTCTACAAATAGGTTTAATTTTTATACATTTTACATTAGATCCATTTATTTTGATTTGCTTATTTTTCTTTTTCTAAGTATGGTGGTGATTATAAGTAAATATAACACAACATTCAGAGGCTTCATGTTGCCATCTAACGTAATAATTCAGGCTAGTAAGCAAAGGAGCAGCTGTTTCCAATAGCATTAGTTAGTTATTAAAGAAGGAAATGTTAGATCAGAATGATTCCCCACCTTCTTTCTGGGTTTAGTTTTTAACGTGCATGAATTATATTTGGTTTTTAACATGTTTCAGTAGCCTGTGAACAACAACAAAAACAACCTCATGAAAAAACTGGCTATGCCAAGGTTTTGAAGAATACAGGGATATTAGTAGATTATACTACTGTAAATATTTATTGTTGTATAGCAAATTCATTGCATTAAAAACTAATGATCCTTTAATAATTTGATTGTGTCCCATGGCTGCAAATCCTAAAGAGTTAATGTTATATTTTTGTTAAATATCTGAAAAATCTGAAAATTGTCTCACTGTTCAGTGACTCATTATTGATCTGACTGTTTGCTCTGAAGCGTAATTAGTAACGCATGTGTGTGTGCAGTTTTATAGGTCACTCTCTGGGTAACGTCATCATTCGCTCAGTGTTAACGAGGCCTCGATTCCGCTGCTACCTCAGCAAACTGCACACCTTCCTGTCGCTGTCCGGCCCTCACCTCGGTACACTGTTCAACAGCAGCACGCTGGTTAGCACAGGTACACACACACACACACACACACACACACACACACACACACACACACACACACACACACACACCGTACGTCCCTACAGGAAATGACTTGTTTTATGGGTTGCTCTAGTACAAGAATAACATACACACACATTTTCAGACAGGATCATATAACACCATCTTTCATAACACTTAATGCTTCTTATCTCCTGATCCATGCTTTGTTATTTTTCAGAAATACACGTTTCATGCCCTTTGATGTCCGTAGTGTCAGTTATTTTTTTGAATTCAAATCTTTCAACGGTTTTAACTGTCATTCAGCTGGCCGATTTAGATTTCACATGAAAAGACACAAACCTGAAAAAGTGTTTTATTCTAAAATGCTAAATTGTTAAGATATCGCAACATGAATTTGACACGGTTACGGACACTACGGATTCTTTGCTTTTGAAGTTTTTACCAAAAGCCAGAATGCTTTCATTTAAGCAACAATTTTTCAGACACTATAACGCTGAAATATGGCCATATTCGGGGAAAAACTATAAAATCATCTCTCCGAAACGGCTGAAGTTAGCAGCTTGAATTTTTTAGGCAAGCAAGCAACACTACGTAGATATTACTATTTGTCTTTAAATGCAAGGGGCGTTCAAGTCAATCCGAGACCTTTGATGACATTTCTGGTGAATGGAGGCATAAAAGCGACTGACATTTACAGAAGACTTCAAGCTCAGTACGGTGATGAGACTCTTAGCCGCTGAATGTTTTGAAGAAGGTCGTACAGTAAGTCCGTGAAATGACGATCCCGGAGCCCTTCAGTCGTTCCCGTGAACATTCAGCAAGTGGAACGGCTGATCCTTGAAAATCGGCAGGTAACTCGTCTCCGACTTGCAGAAGAGCCACATCTGTCTCATTCACCAACACCACTTGCACATTGCAGGAACTCGGCTGGGAGTTATCGCCACGTCCTCTGTACAGTCCTGACCTCACCAAGCCATTTCCACATATTTGGGCCATTAAAGGAGTTCCTGGGAGGCCAGCGTTTCAGATGTGAAACAGGAAGTTTAATGCATGGCTCCGGCGTACTGGAAAAACGTTCTGTATTGATGGTGTCCAAGCACTAATGAAGCACTGGGATAAGTGCATTAGTGTAGCGGGGGATTATACTGTATAGAGACAAAGTGAGTTTTTACTCTCAGAACCGTGTGAAACATAATGTGCAACTAATAGACGAAAACATTTGTGCTGTTGCACCACCATTCAGAAAGTTAGTCTTGTATGTGACTTTTATTTTTTAATGTTTTGATACTTTTACCATGAAATGACATCTCGACCATTTGGATGAGCCCTTTACTGGGTTCTGTTTAAAATATACATCGATTGTGTCAACCATCGTTTTTTTTTTTCCCATAAGTATGTTAAAGAGTTAGAGAATCGATCTGCTTCACATGAGTGTTTGATGCACTGTGTATGTTTTGCCTCCGCTCAACCGAATAACTTTAAAAATGACCAACATCACTTTTTTAGGTTTGTGGCTGATGCAGAAGCTGAAGAAGTCTGGATCGCTGCTTCAGCTCACCTTCAGAGACCACCAGGACCCCCGGCAGACCTTCCTGTACACACTGAGCCAGAAACCTGGTATATACACACACACACACATACACACACACACACACACACACACATAGATTTTATTGAAACTTGGTGATTATTTTTAAAGCATGTGTGAAACATAGTGATATAGTTTTCAACTTAGCGCAAGAAATGAGGGAATACTTGTTTAATAATAATAATAATAATAATAAAATAATAATAATTATTATTATTATTATTATTATTTATTGGAAAAATGGTAAGTAAGGTTTAACAATAAACTTGGACAGTTCTGAGTGAAATAATTTTGAGTGTTTGCTATGTAATTCAAATCCTGATGCAGTTTGTGTTTGTTTGTGTGTGTGTGTGTGTTTGTGTTTCAGGCCTGCAGTTCTTTAAGAATGTGGTGTTGGTAGCATCACCTCAGGATCGGTACGTCCCCTTCCACTCAGCCCGCATAGAGCTGTGCAAAAGCGCTCTGAAGGACAGGACCACAGGTGAGAGAGAATGTGTGTGTGTGTGTGTGTGTGTGTGTGTGTGTGTGTGTGTGTGTGTGTGTGTGGTGTGTGTGTGTGTGGTGTGTGTGTGGTGTGTGTGTGGTGTGTGTGTGTGTTTCACATCACACATCATGAGAGTGTTAATCATATGACGAACCAGGAGTGTGTTCACGGCCTGATGCTCTCTCTACCAGACATTTCCCATCGAGTGTATCCACATCACCTCCATGATGTGAGGACGAGTGTACACATGGGGTTGAGATAATGAGACTGAGAAAGAGTGTGTTACAGGAAGACAGACACAAATATGTAACTGAGAGAAAGCGAGACAGAAATACAGACAGAAAGAGGAGAGGGAAAGTTGGAGGAGAAAGTTAGAGATGGAGCTGCCAGGCAGGAGGAGAAGATGGAAGGCCCAAGAGGAGGTTTATGGATGTGGCGAGGGAGGACGTGCAGGAGGTTGGAGTGACAAGGGAAGACGCAGAGAGTGAGACAGATGCAGAGTAAGAATAAGAGAGTTTAAGAATAACAGAGATTCAGACAAAGGGGGGATAATGAAAGAAAAAGAGAGTGAGAGAGTAAGACAAAGATTAAGACAAGATGAGACAAAGAAAGAGTGAGACAGAAAGAACGAGTAAGAGTAAGAGAAAGTGAGTCCATGAGACAGAAGGGGAGTGAGACAACAAGAGAGCGTGAGGCAGATAATGAGAAAAAGACATAGAGACAATGAGAGAGAAAGAGTGAGACAAAGAGAGTTGAGGCAGAGAATGAGATAAAGAGAGAGTGAGACAATTGGAGATAATGAGACAAAGAGAGAGTGAGCCAGAGAATGAGACAGAGAGAGAGAGAGGCAAAGAGAGTGATGCAGAGAATGAGATACACAGAGAGAGTGAGATAAAGAGAGTGAGGCAGAGAATGAGACAAAGAGAGTGATACAGAGAATGAGATAAAGAGAGAGTGAGACAATGAGAGAGTAAGACTGTGAGAAACGGGGATGGGGAGTTAGAGCTGAGACTGTGAATTAAAGAGACAGACTGAGAGAGGGGGGTGAGACAGAGAAAAGACAGAAAGTGAGACAATGATAAAGAACGTGAGACAGAGACATTCTGATAGTGTGGGTCTCAGGGATGTAAAACATCCCTCCTCCCTCATTTATTGCCATTATAATTGAATTAAATTCCTCTCCTTTTAAAGAGGTTCTAATTTTGTGATCCTCATCTGATCCTAATGACATCATTTTAATTCGATCCTAATGACATAGCTCCATTCTAATTCTGCAGGTCAAAATTGCCTCTATTTATATTGGTTCTTTTAATTATATTATTTTAATTTGATCCTAACTTGGAAAGATACCTGAAATACAGCTGTTGGAGCCCAACTCAGGGTTCAGATGGATTCACATCTGGTGTGTCGTCTCATTACAGCTCTGGAGTCAGAATTCATTTCTTTTGATTTTTTTCATTGTACTTTCCTGTTTCACGCTTTTTATTTTAATTTGTGTGCTTGTGTGTGTGTGTGTGTGTGTGTGTGTGTGTGTGTGTGTGTGTGTGTATATTCCATCAGGTCCGGTGTACACAGAGATGATAAACAACCTCCTGAGACCGCTGATGGACGCTCCGGAGTGTCGCGTGATCCGTCACAACGTGTTCCACGCCTTACCCAACACCGCTAACACTCTAATCGGCCGAGCCGCTCACATCGCGGTGCTCGACTCCGAGCTCTTTCTTGAGAAGTTCCTGCTCGTCGCTGGCCTCGAGTACTTCAAATAGCAAGTTTCAGGGCTAAGCTGCATCACCCGGCGATCTGATTGCACTTTGGAGGCTATCCACTTTACAGATCAATTGTTCTTTCGATAAATCTTACACTATTTGTAAGTTGGCCCAATCTGGGTCCAGTCAAGATCATTCAGTTCATTGGCAATTTAATAAAGAGTTGCTCCAACACAGGAACTGATCAATCAGATTTGGCTGGAAACAAGGATTGAGCAAATTGCCTAAGTGATAATCGACAATTGGAAAAGGGCATAGAACCAGTCATCATATCTACTGACCAATCAGAACGTCCCCAAGTTTAGGTTGAACCTCAGAAGCCATCGACCATCAGATGGTCAGGCAACCAATCCAGAAACAAAACGTAATATGCATGTTTTAATTGGCTGACAAGGCCAGGTTATATCTACAGTACACTATATATTAGCTTTGCCACAACAGGTAGCATTCGACCAATCAGATTCGTCTAATCTGATATACAGGTTTCATCAGGGCTTTTTCATTTGCTTTAAATGGCCAATTAGATTGTAGCTTAGAACCCACACCTTTCTAAAGAAACAGCCAATCATCGAAGACCTCAGGCGGGTCAGATGATCAACCAGACTGTATCATAAAGGATAAGAATAAGGGTGGTGAGATTCACATTATACATATAAACATTGTATGCATATATGTAAATAAATATGTACAGTAATTATATAGTGAGAAATATATAGAGATATAAAGATAATATTCTGGTGTCCCAAGCAAGCTTTCCAAGGGATGTCGTGATGAAAAAACCTTTTAAACAGTTCCATTTGAATGTACGTGCTACTGACCGACATGTCGACCTCATCTAAACGTGTTTAACATATAATAACAGAGGTATTTTCTTATTACTGTTCATAAAAAAGTAAAAGTCATTAGTCTATTTCTGCTTACTGAACGAAGACATGCGCGTGTGTGTATTTTTTGTAAGTGGGACATGTTTCTAGATCACGGTTTTCTTTTAAACAACCATCAGCATCCATCAGATATCATCAGTGTGCGCCGGAGAATCCAGTTCAAACTCGATCCAAACCTAAAGGTTACAAAGGACAGTCTAATTAGCCAGAGCAATGTTACCTTGGCACTGACCTAGATAAGCCTAGAGATGAACGAATCTATGATAAGAAGAAAGGAGATAAAATTTGCGAAAATTCTGACTAACTGAATTTTTGATTGTTGTTGATTTTTGTTTATTAAATGACAATGTAAAGTCACGTGGTTCGGTGCTCGGTCTAGTCCAAATGGCTACAAAGGACACTCTAGGACCGGGCACTCAATAGGCGGACTCCGGTCCGCATCCGGACCCAAATACGGTTAAATCTGGACCGACGCCAAAACAAACATGCTAATTTAATCAGAATCCAAATGAGTTCTCAGTGAAGTGCGCAACTGTTTTTCCGCGCGATATATCTTTGACTCTTCTAGTGATGGGTAGTTCATGAACGATTCGTTCTTTTTGAACGAATCTTTAACGTGACTCAGAAGAACGAGTCATCTCCGACAGTGATTCGTTCATTTTCTCCTGGGCGCGCATGCGCAAATCATCGCAAAACCTCCGTAGGCTATGTTCAGGAAACAGAACTGAACGATTCTCAACGAATCGTCAAGTCCCGAGTTGTTCGTTCCTGGAAGATATAAGAGGTGAGCTGCTCATTCTGTTTATTATAATATGCCCTTAATATCCTAATGGCCTGCTCAAAGCTGATTATTGATATAAGTTGATTTTGAAAACAGCGAATTTAAGAGTGAGTGGACAGAAAAATATGCCTTCGTGCTCCCCGTGGGAAGCAGAAACCCAATGTGCTTAATCTAGCAATTAAAAGTGGTCACCTTCTCACCTTCTGGATAAAGATGGTTACTGCAGCAGATGTTCCTGTGCTGCAGAAAATGGCCCTTCAAATTCTCACAATGTTTTCCTCAACGTACTGCTATGGATCTGCCGTTTCAACTATGAGCATGGTGAAAAACACATATCGCAGCTCCCTCACCAATGAACATTTACATCAGTGCCTCCACCTGGTCCTCACACCTTTTATGCCCGAGTTCAAACAACTGGTGGCACAAAGAAGATGGCACTTTTCACACTAAAAGGACTACCATGTCATTTTTGGGTATTGTTTGAAAATTTGGGGTTTGACTTTTTTTGTAGTTGAAATCGGACTGTCATTTTTCCGGCCCTCGGACTGAATAGAAATTTGACAAGCGGCCCTTTCAAATTTATATTTGAGTACCCCTGCTCTAGGAACTGCAGGAACGATACCTTAGGCGTTTCCCTACAGTACATAAAGCTGAATTAATTCATGCTCATAAACATCCCAGATATTCTGAATAGTTGTCCATGAAATCATTTTAAATATTAATGTGCACTGATGACATCAGAGCTGTAAATCCAGGAACATGTCCCCGCTTGAGGAAATCCCATCAAGCAGCTGGGTCCTTATCCATTTTCAATCTTGTTTGAAAATGGAATAAAAATATGTTTCAAATTATTTATTTTTTATTAAATGTGACATTTCATAAGAAAGCAGTTGAACAGATCAATGCTATTTGTGCAGTGTATCGTGTGTGTATTCAGTAAACGTCCATGTTCGGGTAACGTGTTAGCAGTACGCATTAATTCTTCACCACATGTTTAACGTCACCCTCAGATATTGTGTGTATTTATTTTTGATGTAGTTTTTATTTTTATCTGGATAGCAATTACGAATCAGCCACAACACCCTAATGGGTGATAAAGTTTATTTCATATCACATATGTTTAAATTAAACGGTACTTTATTGTAAAATGTACAGTATCTCAGCAGTTTTAAGAGATTTCCTGCATATGAGAAACTCATTTATTACATTCCATATGAGTTTGCTGTGGTACGATGTGAGACTGAGTTGAAGCTTTGAGTAAAATCTTCCTTTCTTTATTATCATCACTTTTGGCTGCATTCAGATTCGATAACTACAGGCACTGCTTGTCACCAGGCAAGGCTGGCCACTGCTTTGGGCCCCAGGCCAGTAGGAGGCCTTCAAGGGCTGACAAACTTATGTATTATTTATAATATAATGGTGATGAATGCCAGTTGGAGAGGCAAATTCGCAAATTTTTCGGTGAGTCCAAAAATTCTATTTCAGTACTCACACTAGGAAGGTTCAGAGTATTTAGAGTCAGGTTATGAGCATCTTTAAGTTGATTTTCTGCAATTTGCCATTCAGATTATGCAAATTTCCAGTGTGGAGTTCATGCAGTAGTTGAAATATGATGGTGAGTCGAAAATTATCCGCACTCTGGTTATATTAAAACTCCTGTTGGCCGCTTTGTCTTTTCATTGCTTTCCGTTCAAGGCTACTGTGTCCTCAGGCACTGCTGTTCAAGTGTGAACATGTCACGTCAGTTCATTTGTAAATCCAATGTCAGCAAAAATGGACGCCATACCAGGGTGTACCGCAATTATTTATAAAGACTGCACAGTGTGGGGAAAGTGTTTTGTCGCAAAGAAGTGTGCCGGAATGGATACACAAGGGGAAAGTTTCTTAAAGTGAAGCATTACTGGTGACGAGACACGGATTCATCACTACGATCCTAAGAGTAAACGGCAGCATACAGTACAGAACGGAAACATCGTCAATCGCCGACCAAGAAAAAGTTCACAAGTCAACCATCAGCTGGAAAATTCATCAACGCTTACAGTTTTCTGGGATTCCCAAGGGCCAGAAGTATTGGAACATTATCAGGAAAAAGGTTCAACAATCAACAGTGCTCGTTACAGTGAGACGCTTATTGAAGAGCTGAAGCCTAAACTTCAGATTGGACTTCCATCCAAGGGCGTTGTGATCTCGCATGAAGATCCACGTCCGCACACTTCTGCTACTGTCCACAGCGTTGACACTTTGGGGTGTTAAAACGTCCTCTCTATAGTCCAAATCTCGCTCTATTGGACTTTCACCTGTTTGATCCCCGGAAAGCAGCTCTACAAGGACAAAGATTCACTTTTGATGAAGAAGTGAAGACAGCGGTGCAATTTGTGGCTCGCAGCTCAGCGTAAAAAAAAACATTTTTGATGAGGGAATACGAAAGTTTCTTGACAGACTGACAACGGTTATTAAAAAGCAAGATTATGTTGAATTTTTTTTTTTTTTATTTCTAAAAGTTAATTAAAATAAATTCTACAGCCAGAGTGAGGATCATTTACCTCACCCTCATAAATCTACGGAGTCCTGGAATCTAGTGTAATCTAATATATTGACAATATATTGTAGGAATAGTCCTAGTTGAAATGATTAAATTAATCACTGCAAATCTGGGTGCCATCGATCACTATGGCTTACACGCACATTATTATAGAAGAGGTCATTCATTGCCAAGAGTTAATTCTGCACACAACTTAATGAAGCAGTGTACTAAATTGTACTTGGAATGCACTTTGGCATTCTAGTCTAGCTGTCTACGCGAACCGCGGGGATCGTGCTACCCGGTCCACGTTGATCTTTACGGTGTTTTTTGACGCTATCCTGACTTGATGCTTCATTCTTAATGGTTGAAATCAGGTTTTTGAGTGTGTCGGCTAAAATGGTGCTTTACTACAATTAGCATTGGATGACTATTAAGAGCATTAAATGTTGGCTAGCATCCCATCCTTCTTGAGATGTAATGTATTATATTTCATTTGTATTAATTTATTGAGTTCATTGTCATATGCATTAATTGTTTGTTTAAGGAATGCTGGAATTTTTTTGTCTATTGTCCCTTTTTTACCTTAAATTATAATATTTAGAAGAATTAGCAACGATTAAGGGCAGTTTGGAGTATCTAACTATTTTAATCCATTTACTCATACATGCTACTCTTCCCCGTAGTATTACAGAATCCAGGTGTTGGTTAATGCTCCTTGAACCCAGTGTCATCAGTGTTCAGACATTAATGCATCTCTGTGTTCATGCTCATGCTTTTTCCGTGTACCTATTTCCTATGCTATGTTTAGGGTTCACTTCTTCGTTCAGACTGAACGATTTGACATTCACTGTCATTTTATTTTGCTATGTTCAATCCCACCCCACCCACTCCTCTCCAGTCCTCTAAACGTCGTCCTTTTCCACGCCGTCATTCTCGGCTCTGCCGTCCTGACGCATCCTGCTGAGCCTCTTTGTGTTTGTGTTTGCATGAGCCGACGCTGTTTGGTAAACACATCGCCGGCGTGATTGATGCTAATTAAGGTCCTCTCTAAAATATTAGGGGCTGATAGGGGTCACATGGAAGGTCAAATGACTTTGCTGAGTAGGGAGACGAACTTAGAAAGGTGCCCTCAAACCCGATGTGTAATGTCATATCAACATGGGCGCTCAGACCATCGCGATCTCTACTGACGTATGACATGAGCAGCGATCTTGGTGTGACATCATGTGCTCATTGTTTTTTCCTGCTATGTGTCAGGAAAATGGTGTAATGGAGAAAACAATACATTTATGTGTTAATTCCCACAATGCATTACGGCAATTAGTACCTCAGTGTGTGCGTGTGTACAGTATGTGTGTGTGTCCTCACAGGCAGCTATGTTTCATGATGTCATTGCACTGTTCTTAATCATTTAGCAGACACTTTATTGTGTGTGTGTGTGTGTGTGTGTGTGTGTGTGTGCACATACTCACTGTGGGAATGAGTTTCTGTGATTTACTGAGCTGTAATCATTTACATCATTCGTGTGTGCCAGTCACAGTGCTGTATTCTCCCAGTAGCTTTTACCCAAGTGCATAAATATAAATAATGCATATATGTATATTCAGTATATGTATTACATTATAGATATATCATTGAACAATATGAAATAAATAGTATTCCTATTTTAAAATCTGTCTTCCTGACATTTTTTCCTAACAACTTCTTTTTTTTTTACCACCATAAATAATCAACAGGTAAATAAATAAATAATAATAATTTCCACCACTAGGGACGAAAATAGATCACATGACATATTTGTTAGGGTTAGAAGAAAAGGCTGCCTGTAGGGGCAGTGTTTTGATCTGGGATTGCTTCAGTTGGTCAGATCTTGGTCTATATGGCAATAAAATGAAGTCAGCTGACGACCTGAATTCACTGCATGACCATGTTTTTCTATCAATGGATTTGTTCTTGGCCTCCACAGAGTGCAGACCTTAACCCCATTGAGAATCTTTGGGAAGTTCCCGAGAAGGCTTTACCCAGCGGTCAGAATATCCATCATCAATACAAGATCTTGGAGCAAAATTAATGTGACTCTGGACGGAAATAAATCTTTTAACGCTGTATAAGCTAATTAAAATGCTGCCATGACAAATATGTGCTGTAATCAATGCAGAAGGCAGTCCAGTTAAATATTAGAAGGTATGACAGATTTTTTTGGCTGGCCAGTGGATGTTTACAAGTGAAACTCATAATTCCTCATGCTCTCTCGCTCATTCTCTATACTGTAGCACTTATCCTGTACAGGGTTGCGGAAGGCCTGGAACCTATCCCATGGGACTTGGGGCACTGGGTGGGGTACACCCTGGACAGGGTGCCAATCCATCACAGGGCACAAGCACACATACACACACACTCACCCTCTATGGACAATTTGGAAATGATAATTAGCATAATCGACATGTCTTTGGATTGTGGAAGGAAACCGGAGTACCCGAAATGCATCAAGCATGGGGAGAAGATCCAAACTCCACACACACAGACCTGGAGGTGAAACAAATTGAAACTTAATTTAAAAAATATATATATTTTTTGTCATTTCATGATTCCAAAAAAAAAAAAAAAGGGGCCCTAGTATGGGAACCTGGTTCATGCCATATGTTGAGAATTTAGTATTGACTGGAATTAAACTGTTACAGATTGTAGAATAAGGACATACACTCACTCAGGGTTTGAGATGAATGAAGTTTCTTTTTAGGAGGTCAGAAACATTGCCCTGCACCTATGTCCCCAGAAGCAAGTGTTGTACATTGTGTTTTTTAAATGGCAATGCTGATGGAAATCAATGGTAACGCATCATCTCATTCCCTGCCCCTGAAGTAATTAAGCTATTAAGGCTTTGATACAGATGGCAAGCTTAGGCAGATCCCTGATGGAAAGGAAAAAAAAAAGGTCTTGTTTGTCTTTCATGTTCAGTTATCATCAGGAACACGGGCACAAATTTATCCAAAGCAAAGAAAGTGTTTGCTATTGAGTCCCAGTAAGATCTCTGATTCAGCAAAGCAGATTTACAGCCAGAGGACAACCAGGCGTTCATCGTCCTCAGAGATGCAGAGTGGGAAAGGGAAGATGAGTTATGTCATTAAATCCATCTCCGAGAGCGTCTTCATTCCTTTGCTTGCGGAGCATAGCGTCTCCCTCAGTTAAGCTTTCGAGGAAGGCTTTGCCGCTGAGGAAAGCTCCAGAGGGAGTAATTAGCCGCTCGTAAATCAGCCTGGACGGGACAGTAATAGCATCTCTCAAGGCCTTATTATCCAACGCAGCAGCGATAACCCACTGAAGTAGCCCAGTAACTCACATGGGGGTGCTGAGCTTATCTACAAGCTCTGTGAAAACAAATATAAAACAAGAACATGTTTCTCCAAAGCCACATTTCAGAAGACATTTTTTCCCCCAGATAATGAGTATCCTCTACCTATTTGATGTGAGTGTCAGGAAATGTGTCACAAAATACTGTATTACTGAGTAGTAAAGGAACACTACTTGTTAAACTGCTAATATGAGAGGACAATTGTTAAATATATTAGCTAATGTTGGTTTATTTGCTCGAATAATTACACTATATCATAGGTAAAAAATAACACTTCATTTACGGAATTTGGTAGACGCACCTATCTGGAGAGACTTGTATTTATCTCATTACACACCTGAGAAGTTACAGGTTAAGGGCCTTACTCAAGGCCCCAACAGTGGTAGTACAGTATGGTGGTGCTGGGGTTTAAACCTGTGATCCATTTGATCAGTAGGTCAACATCTTAACCACTGGACTACTCCTATGAAGGCATGGATGGATGGATGCATGTCATATGACCTTGACATGATGGATGGATGGATGGATGGATGGATACTGGAATGAAAGAATAAATGAATGTGCAAAAAGATGTAAGAATATGACTGAGAAGTGATGAATGGATGGATGGATGGATGGATGGATGGATGGGTGGATGGATGGATGGATGAATGGATGGATTTGAAAATGAAGGGATGGATGAATGGAAGTAAGAAATGGAAATAAGGAAGGCACGGATGGGCAAAAAGACAGATGAAGGGAAGAATATGACATTGACATGATAGATGGATGGACGGAGATTGGAATGAAAGAATGAATGGATGGATGACAAAGAGATAAATGAATGGAGGAATATGACCTTAAGTGATGGATGGATGGATGGATGGAGATGATTATTGATGGATGGATGGAAACTGGATTGAAAAAATGGATAGGCAAAGAGATGAATGT
This sequence comes from Clarias platycephalus, assembly GCA_030068275.1. Classification (NCBI taxonomy): domain Eukaryota; kingdom Metazoa; phylum Chordata; class Actinopteri; order Siluriformes; family Clariidae; genus Clarias; species Clarias platycephalus. The sequence goes on along the minus strand of JAQQZT010000012.1, from coordinate 3,518,626 downwards.
TAGAACTACAGCTTTGTTTACTGGGAAGGGTTAATGCATGTGGTTCTAATTAAAATTACCAGTCTTTGATGTATAAAGAGTAACAAAAATCACTCTAATTAGTTGGAATTATCATCAGGCAGTGGGTTGACTGAAGCAAATCCAGTTTTCTGACAGCTTAATCACTAACAGCAATTTATGAACATTTACAGTTTGTGAAAACCTGGATTTGATCTTTATAGAATAGAACAAATATAAATTATGTATAAAGCTATGAATTGATTTTAGCACAAAATGCACAAAAAGTACATACAAAGAACTGAGCATGAAAGGGTGAGGTGTACAAACATTTACTCATGAAAGAAACTCCTAAGAGTATCATGAACAGTGACACTCTATTGCCTTGTTTAATCCTAAATGAGGCATGTTTGGTCTTTTGACAGTGCTACACAACTGTGATGCATGGCTCAGTAAACTGACTTTGACACAATTTAAAGATTAAAGACATCTGCAGAGTCTTCTTTCCCAATCAGCCCACATCCCAGCAAACCCCTCACGACTTTACACCACTTCATCTTACGATAACTTCTAAAGTGCCACTCTTTAGTCACACGGTGCAATCAAACAGCTCTTGTTAACTATTAATGTGGCCATCTGCATATGATACCAAATGCATGTGACAGGCTGGTAAGGCTGTACAATACATGCACTGGCTCTCTGTGACTGTAGAATGAATAAAACAAGCACATGCCTGACAGCAGGAGACCAGAGAACACCAGCTGCAACTGTGACATTCCTAAAGGCAAGTCATTATTCATCATTCCAAAGCTGTCAGATGTCTAAATAGCATTTTGTCTAATATTCCATGCGTGGAATCTGATTACAATGAGCTTCTGAGATGCTACAGTAAGAAATCTGGTCTGTTAGATCTGTCAGGACTACCCCAGTACTACAACCGTATCTGCTCAGGAAACCTACTGCACCCTCTAAACCTACACACTCTAACCTGAATGGTTCACTCCAGAGCAGTAATGGCTCAACTGGATATTGGTCAGCAAGTTGTTGCCCCACCAGCTGCCACAGTTTGGGCATTTGAACCTTTCTGCTCCAGGGGCACCATTTTGGGAATTATATGACAACATCATGTGTGTTAGGCTGCTGTAAGTTCAATATAACAGAAGCTGTCTAATGTTAACACGCAGTCCAGTTCAGCACAGTTCAGCAGGTGCAGAGGGCAGAGGGGGGTCTGGATCGCTGGGAGACCCCCCACTGCCCTCTGCACAGCATGTATAGATCCAAACCATCATAAAGCAGAATCCAGTTGGAGCTGGACCTTTTCTGGATGGCTTAGAAGGACTTTTCAGTCGCAGGACTGGCTTTTGTCTATTGGAGCTGGCACAATCTCCAGATGCACAATCTCCACCCTGGCGGCTGCATTTTGGACTAACTGTAGCTTGTTTATTGAGGATGCAGGACAACCACATAGTAATGCATTATAATAGTCCAGTTTGGAGGTCATCAATGCATAAACCAGCTTTTCTGCATCAGATATAGATAAAATGTTTCTAAGCGTGGCAATATTTCTAAGGTGGAAAAAGGCTGTTTTTGTAATAAACATATCATGGCTGACCTTGTGCTCTGACCCTGGCTTCCTAACAAGCTTAGATATTTGAAGAAAATAATTTCACAATGATATGATGATGTATATGTTACAAATAAAGTCATCTTCTTCTAAACTTCACCCAGATAAACTGCTTTGACCCAATCTTAACCATTTGGCTACTAGGACAAACCCATGTCCTAGGTTTTATGCTTCACCACTCAGCCTAAATCTTCACTTTTATATCAATAACTTGAACTAATCTCTCACCTCAACCATAGGCCTTATGCTTAACACTTGAGCACAGCTCTCAACTAAAATGTGGCGCAGGGTAACTTACTGATTGGAAGTTCAAACCCCAGCACCACCAAGCAATGACTGTTGGGGACTTGCACAAGGCCTTCAACCCTCAACTGTTCATACAGTATGTGTAATGAGATAAATGTCAGTCTCTCTAGATATGTTTGTCAGCCAAATTCCATAAATACAACCCAAAATCTAATCACTTAGCCCCAAACCCTTCTCTAATCTTATCCATGGGGGAAATAAGTATTTGATCCCCTACAGATTTTCTAAGTTTGCCCACTTACAAAGAAATGAAGGGTCTATAATTT
>JAQQZT010000012.1:3437663-3450415 GCA_030068275.1 Clarias platycephalus | reverse complement strand
GACCTGAACTGGGAAAGCAGGAGGCAGTGGGCCAAACCACTGTGAGGAAGGGGAGGGGGAACTCAACTGGTTCTAAACGCAGTTTTTGCGGGGTTTTTTTTTTCTACTTACACAATTATCTTAGGTAAACATATATATTTTTCACAATAGAGAGGGCGATTTTTAAAAAAATATATATATTATATATTTACGCCCATGGCCATAACATGACAACGCAAAACTTTATGCTCAGTATTGTGTAGGTTCCCCTTGTTGTAGGTAGGGGCCTCCGTGGGTCAGTCCTTAGATATGTTGAATAGAGATCTGGACAATTTGCAGGCTGGATCAACAACCTTGAACTCTGTGGGGTCCCATGCGCAGCGGGCTGTAGTGCTCTGGGTATTCAAGTGCCATTTTTTAATGGCCAGCATTTACTTCTTTTTGTAATTTGTGCTGCATTGCTGTTTCTGTTGAATCAGACTGGATGGGTTTTGTTGACGTGGGCTTGGGTGAGCTTTGGGTGCCCATGATCCTGCCAGCTGTTTACTGGTATATAATAATGATCATTAATGTTGTCAGTGTAGTATACTGTAAATGTGGTTTAAATGTTATGGCTGATCAGTGCATGTTGGAAATGATATGATATCATACTGTATGTACTGTACAATATGATGATGTCATGGGTTGGAATGCATTCTATATCCTATAAAATGCTTGACTTATTTCATCCCCAAGGCAAAAAGCTTTTTTTTTCTTTTTCTTTTTTTTACATTGAAGCTTCCCTGATATTCTAGTCTTTTGGAAAGCAGCAATGTTGACATTGGTACGCGAGCCGGGGTAGTTTTTTTCCGTAAGACCTCGCCTCGTATACGTGCTTTATGGTGCCGCCCGTGCAACAGAGGGTCGAACCCGTTACAGTATGCAGAGCTGGATATCCACAGTGAGGCCACGACACATGGTGCCAATGTTCCAGATTGTGATAAAAATAGTTGGCTTCTTCCTTTGTTTTATTTTGTTTTGCAAACCCAAAAAAATCAGCCAAGTGGTGGATGAACAGGATCATACTGTCAGCATCATACTGCAGCCGTGTGGAGCACAATAACCTCTCGCACCATTAGCAAACCCTAGAACTGTACGTTTGCCAATTGCTGTAGGTTTATTACCAGTATTCCTCACTACTGCTGTTGAGCCAGCAAATCACAAAGTCAATTAAGCACGCATTTCAGTTAGGGCTATGAGCATGGGCATGATGCTTGAAGATTTTGAGCAGGCCAGACATCAAGCTCCCCCTTCTGGCTTTCCTCATAGGGTCCAAACAAAAAGCAGAGCCAGGGCATTATGTTTAAGCTTGGCCTCATGGTTCGTTCTCTTAGGAGTATTTGTCTGACAAGGCTAATTAGCTCTGTCTACACTGATGGACGAGATGTAACCGGAGTAAATAAATGAATTACATATACTGTACAAAAAACAATAATTTAAAAACATAATAAATTCATTAAATAGAAATAAGTTACAAATAATTTGTGTAAAGCCAGTGGTGATATCCCAATTTGTTAGACTCTTAATTCAATCTCCTCGTTCACTCCTATCCCTCTGCTCTCTTACACTCTCCATCAATTCTCTCTCCTCACTCAATTCCATTTCTCTCTCAAACCTATCTCTCTCTCCTTTACACTTCTCTCTCACAATTATGTCTCTGTCCTCTCTTAACCCTATCTCTCTTTCTCCCCTCTCCATTCTATCCATCCTTGTCTCTCACTATCCTTCTGCTCTCTCTCTCCTTCCACAAGCTGTGTGTGCCAGATGTTCATCTCTCTCCTGGGTGTGAGTGTGTGTGTGTGTGTGTGTGTGTGTGTGTGTGTATGTGTGTGTAAGGAGTTTCTGGGTCACATGACTCCTGCACCTCTTCATTAAACCCCCTTTTTGACTCACACTTCCCTCTTAAGCACCCCTGCGCCCCTGTATGCTAATTAGTGGCCGAGCTCAGTGTCTAATCGGCTGTTCAATAAAACATGAGAAAGAGGAAGTTAACGAGGCGGAGCTACAATCAGCGAAGGGTTTGCAATATGTAGCTTATTAACAGGCTCAATGATGTACATCACGCACATGTTTGTGTGTCCATGTGTGTGTGTCATGTGATTCGTAAACATTACCTTCATCTTTGGACCGTTTTTTTCCACATATCATTATGTGTTTCTCGTGCGCAGCTCTCGTGCCCAGGTGCACGGCCTTATTACGTGTTAAAATGTAAATTCCCATGTTCGTTCTGTATAACGTACATAATCGCTTGGTAAATCCGCTCATGTCGAGCTTCATTTACTTGCGCCACCTTTCTCATGTCTCAGAAAGCAGAATAAGATCAGTGTTCATTCCCCTCACACCATCACACAGCACTTCTGCCCTGAAGTGGGTCACGCCGAACACCTCTAATGGAGTCTAATCCCTTCAAGATGCTGCACTTAGCTGGCTTGCTAACCTGTTTGTGTGTGTGTGAGAGGGAGGGAGGGAGGGAAAGCAGATATGGATACACATATCTATAATTCACATTGTTGTCTGATGATACGGAGGAGAGTTTCTTTAAACATGAAAGTCGGAATAGTATTATACTGTAGCTGTGCACGATATTAGAGTTTCAGATCGGAGACGAGGAGGGATTTCTGGATGAAGGAGAAAGAGGAGGAGGAGAGATGTTAAAGAGGAGATGGCTAACATCGGTTCCCGGGGGGGTTAAATTATTAAAGATGTTTATATGAAAGCAAATGTAATGTTCCATTAAACACACATCAATGTTTTAAGAAAATTACAATTATTCGCTTTGACTGAAGGGAATATGCAGTGCTGACGAGAAAGAAAGAACTGAAAATTTCCAGGCTCACGTTATTTTACCTAGTGTTAGCTCATATTGCTAACATACTGTATCTAAAGGTTTATTTTGACTACTATGGGTTTTGTCAACACAAAGATGTGCACACGTCCATAAGCATCCTTTTGCACACAAGCAGCAACCTCACCCACTCATCATCTATACCACTTTATCTTGTATTCAGGGTCACAGGGGGTACGAAGCCTATCCCAGGAGACTGAGAGCATGAGGCGGATACACCCTGGAAGAAGTGCCAATCCATTGCAGAGCACATGCACATACACCCTCACACATACCCACACACACACTACGGGCAATTTGGGAACACCAATTTGCATAATCTGCATGTCTTTGGACTGTGGGAGGAAACCGAGGTACCTAGACGCACTCTACCAAGCATGAGGACAACATGCAAACTCCATGCACACAGAGACGGGCGTTAAACCTAGCTGGGAATAGAACCAGGACCCTGAAGGCACAAGGCGACAGTGATAACCACTGATGATTAGTACCAAGAACTCTACAGTATGATTGGTTATATCACCTCATTACCCCATCACGTTACCCCCAGGTGGGGCAAACATGCACATAATTGATATAGTAATTAAAACATGAAAGAAATACAGTATTTACCTACTGATGTTATTATCAATGCTTTACAACACCACTTTCGTTCCGATTATGGCCGGATTGAGTCAGACTTTTCCATCTGGGGGTTTCACTTGGGCTTCTTTCAGGAGGCATTGATGAGGTCAAAGGGATGTCATACTATAAAGGTCTAGAGTGTGATTAAAAGCAGCATTTTAGGTTAGTTTGTAGTGTGGTTTGGGATACACCAAAACATTATAAAAAAATAATGGCAGAAGGTGAAGTGTGTCGTGATGAGGTCAAAGGTCATTAATATCACCTTCATGCCTGATTAGCTCTGTTCAACCAGTCAGTCTCACTTAACCACAGAGTTGTTTATTAATGCATAGTGTATATTAGTTTCTACTGTATATTACAGTCTGTTTGAGTATCAAAACTAAATGCAGTCAGATTATTAAGACAATAATTCATTCATCAGGTTGGCATGACCTATTCAAAACCATTCAAAAATCAATAATATTGAATTATGTAAAAATTTATAACCCAAGCATGGTGTATCCCAAACCACAGCCCTGCATGGGATAGGTTCAGTCCCTGGCCAATGCCCAATACACAAATCAATGTGCTCATAATGCTCTTCACTAGCCCTGATAAAATTGGAATATTTCATCAGAAAGGATAAAAAAAATTGTCCTTAGTTACAAACATAGAAAACAAATATCCAGTGTGGTGACAAGAAAAAGTGCACACAGAAGAATAGCATTGAATGTACACTCCAAAATTAATTATAACAGGAAAAGCTATCTTCTAAAGCTTATCTCTCTCTCACACACACATACACACACACACACACACACACGCACACACACTATGGGCAATTTTGGGACATCAATCAACCTAATCTGCATATCTTTGTACTGTGGGAGGAAACCAGAGTACCCAGAGGAAACCCACCAAGCGCATGCACAATCCATGCACACAGACCTGAGGTAGGAATCAAACCCTCCACCCTGGAGGTACGCGGACACAGTGCTAACCACTATTTTTTTCAAGGATATACTGTAAGTATATAAATTGTATGTGTTTTTTATTTGGCACTTGTGTTATTACTGTTATCGTTTTTTTTTTTTTACAGTAAAGCACTTCGTTAACATGTTATTTTAAATGGTGCTATACAGTATAAATAAATTTAAATTTGATTTTGTTTTAACAAAATTAATTCTGTTAGAGACGCACACTCGGAGAACACAGGTGGAGTTAAGATATTTATTAACACACAGTTCAATGATCCTGTTAATCAAAACCAGCAGGGGTTGATCCAAAATCGAAATTTCCCAGAGCGATGTACAATAGGCACAAACTAGATCAGGCTAAACTCAAGAACTTTAAAATAAATAAATAAATAAAAACAAGCAAGGTGAAAATCTGAAAGAGCATACAAGTTTTGAAAGGCTTGGTAACGATGCTGGAGCAAGTCACAGAGATTGTATACTTTGCAAAGACTGGACGTGCATGAGTCTCTTTTATCTGAACCTGTAATTAGTCTCAGGTGTGTTAGAATTCGTGTGCTGGGAATGTATTTTGACAAATAGTTGCTTAAAAGTGTGTTAAAATCAGTCACACTTTTCTGTATGGTGAGATTGGATGAAACGGTCCAAGCATGGAATTTAATACATTCATTCATTCATTCATTTTCTATACCGCTTAATCCTGTGTTCAGGGTCGCGGGGACCTGGAGCCTATCCCAGGAGGCTTCCGGCACTAGGCGGGGTACACCCTGGACAGGGTGCCAATCCATCGCAGGGCACACACACATACACACACACTCACACCCAATCACACACTACGGGCAATTTTTTAGGAACGCCAATTAGCCTAACCTGCATATCTTTGGACTGTGAGAGGAAACCGGAGTACCCGGAGGAAAACCAACAAGCACGGGGAGAACATGCAAACTCCATGCACACAGAGACGGGAATCGAGCCTGGCCGGGGAATCGAACCCGGATCCTGGAGGTGCAAGGCGACAGTGCTAACCACTACACCACCACGCCGCCCGGAATTTAATACAACGCAATACAAAATCAGGGTGTGCTGGATCTGGTATATGTACGGCCATTATGAGGCCATTATTCTGATATCTTTATAAACCAGTGCTTAGTGGGCAGGGGTAGCTCAGTGGTTAACGTGTTGGACTATTAATCAGCAGGTTCCAGGTTCAAAACCCAGCCCCACCAAGTTGCCACCGTTCGCCCCCTAAACAAGACTCTTAAACTCAAATAAATAATGAGATAATAATGTAAGTTGTTCTGGATAAGGGAGTCTAACAAATGCTGTAAATGATAAACAACTAGATCTATTCATATGTGTATTTATTATTATTGTATGTAATTCTTCAGTCCATACTTTCTATTTCCACTCTATATGCTGTTTAAAAAAACCTAATCTCAGATGCATCTACTCAAGAGAAAAAAAATACAACATTTTGAATGCTTGTGTAACTGGACCCTGAATGCCGTTGACTTTCCCTGCATGATAATTAAAATAACTCTGAAAAACATATAGTAAAAAAGTGTTTTAATATTGGAACTTGTCGTGCACCAGAAAGCAAGACATCAAGCAATTTAAATCATTTAAGAGAAATCCATACAGGAGAGAAACAAAAACAAAGAAGCATCTCGACTCAAGCTTTTGCACACCAGATATGTCCAAGCTCATTCCTCCCATACCTGCCTGTCCTCCATTAATAAAACAAACCCAGGCTGAAATATTCATCCCTCCCTCTTTGCTAGCATTAACAGTTCTGGTGCTATGACACACCAGTGGGTCTGAATGAGATTTTTACACATTGAGGAGGGAAAATAAGTATCTGAGTGTATTCTCGTGTCTTTCGCTCACCTCTCACGGCCTGTCCTCGGCCTGTCTGATGCAGAGTTTCATTACAGCGAGGGAGGAAAGTGCCGGAGGCTGTGCTGACGCTTGATAATAGGCTTTTTGTGAGATGCTAAAAGGGGAGTGCATTTGTAATAAAAGGAACAGCCGCTGGAGCAAAGCTGTCAGATGCGGCAGTGGAAATCCGCACAGACATTTCTCCAGATCTTCCTTTATGTCCTAATGGTCTTTCTGTGCTTGTAGAGCTGTACGGGATGACACGGCAAGATGAACTTGAACATTTTCAGTCATGGGTGGTCCGAGGATGAGCGGAGACTTTTAGAGAAAAGATGTTAGATTGTAGCCTCGCTTTGTGGTGTGTTGTGAGATCAAGGACGTATAATTTGTATAGTTTTTATGCAGTGTTGCAAAACAGGTGTGATATTTGCTTAATGTTCACTAGAGCTTGGTCCATTAAATTCACCTAAATGTAAAGCTTCACATCAGGAACTGAAAAAAAGGTGTGATTGTCCATTTCATCCTGTAAGATTGTAAGCATGTTAGGTCTAACAACTATCAATATCAAAAATGTTTTGCTGAGTTCATCTGAATATTTAGAATTATTATTTTTTTTTTATAAATAAAACTAATAATTTGTGTGACACATGACCATTCTTCTACATTGCAGTAATTTAGAAGCAGTTACTTTTTTTAAATACCTTGGTTATTATTTTTTTTTAAATAACAGTGGTTGCCTCACCAGTTTACTGTCCTGAAGACATCAGAAAACTTAAATTCACAGCTATAACTTTGACTCTTACAAAGTGCTGACACTGGAGACACTTTACAAATGTGTTAATTGAGGTTCTCCCTGAAAAAAAAAACACTATACAACAATAATACATCCATCCATCTATCTGTCCATTGACCCATACATCCATCCATTTGTTCATGGATCCATCCATTCATCCATCCATCTGTCCATGGATCCATCCATCCATTTGTTCATGGATCCATCCATCCATCCATCCATCCATCCATGGATCCATCCATTCATCCATCCATCCATGGATCCATTCATCCATCCATCCATCTATCCATCCATCCATCCTTTCATCTGCCCATCCATCCATTTGTCCATGGATCCATCCATCCATTTGTCCATGGATCCATCCATCCATTTGTCCATGGATCCATCCATCCATCCATTTGTCCATGGAGCCATCCATCCATCCATTTGTCCATGGAGCCATCCATCCATCCATCCATTTGTCCATGGATCCATCCATCCATTCATTAAATAATCTGCCATCCAGTCAACCTAGACCTGACCAACAGCAACCTTAGATCATAACACTGCCCCCGCATGCCGTATGATAGGCACTAGGCACTATACAACAATAATACAACCATCCATCTATCTGCCTATTGATCCATCCATCCAGCCATCCAGCCATTTGCTTATGGATCCATCCATTCATTCATCCATCTGTCCATGGATGCATCCATCCATTTGTTCATGAATCCGTCCATCTATCCATCCAGCCATCCGTCAATGGATCCATCCATCCATCCATCCTTTCATCTGCCCATCCATCCATCCATCCATTCATTTGTCCATGGATCATCCATCCATCCATTGGTCATGATAGATGCATTACTTTATCTGCCTCTTTTCTTACCTTGACACGCCCATTGCTCTAGAACAGGGTAAATCTGTACTCATAAAACCACATTTACACTTTATAGTCTATTCTTTATGCTCCCTAACTAACTGAAGCAAGCATACGTGGTTTTCTTAAGGCTATGCAGCTGTATAGTCTCAATCTTTTGAGATTCTTTCCTCCCTGCATCAGTTACTGTAGGGTTAAATAACTTGTTGCAGCTGAACCATATTAATCACTGCACTAAGTATTCAATGCAAGGCTCTTACTTATTTGCGTACAGTAGCTATATCCAGTTGGGGATTTTTTTTAGACGAGCAGTAAATCCATATAAACCTGTGACAGACCTGTGAACTATAAAAAATAAATAATAAAATCAACACCTCCTGACTAATCAGGTTGCAGAATTCACTGGATATTAGTTTACAGTTTGTTCAATACATACCTTTCCTCAGTGATTTTGTCTGACATTTATAACCTGATAAAACTGTCTTACATTTGCTCTATGTGATTGTTAAGATCTTAATCTTACCATGCTGAGACAGGAAGCGACGCTCTCGTACAAATTAAAACAAATGAATCATGATGATGCTCTACACTTTCCAGCTCACTCATCACACTGAATATCATAATATTTCCATTCACATATTCCAACTCTAAATGAATGTGTTTCAAGTTCTGTCTCCTTTTGGTCAAAAATCAAAACCGTAACCTCACGATGGCTCTCGTGGTTCTGAATCGAGCTCGAATGCTGAAATTGAATGAGAGGTGTGATTGACAGATGCATCAATGACCGGAGGGGAGGCAGGACCTTCTCTCCTATCAAGGAATAAAAAGGCTGCTAAAGAGAGTCGATGCTCCGGACAGCTGCCTGAAAAGCTGTCAGAAAAGCTGAGAGTCCAGGGGGAATCTCTTTCGGCCCCCTCCCATCTCTCTCTCTCTCTCTCTCTATGTCATGATGAAGTAACAAAAAACTAATAAAATAAAAAAAAATCATGGTAGCTTGGTATTTTATTTTTCTTTAGTACACAGGTATACCATATTTCCAAGTCAAAATGTATTATGGGAGCCCCATCTATAATGAAAAAAAAATAGCTAAAGTAATAAATAACCCAAAAATAATAAAAAAGAAAATGATCTAAAAAGAATAGAAGAAAGGTACAAATAAAAGATAACACCAACAAAATGGATTTATTTTAAAGAGTAATTTATGTTATTATTACATTTATGTTTATTATGAAACTCACTCATCTTCTATATCGCTTTATCCTGTATCTAGGGTCACGGCGGGCCTGGAGCCTATCCCAGGAGACTTAGGACACGAGGAGGGGTACACCCTGGACAGGATGCCAATCCACACACATACTGTACACTCACTCACACACTTATTCACACACTACGGGCAATTTGGGAATGCCAATCAACCTAACCTACATGTCTTTTGGACTGTGGGAGGAAGCTGAAGTACCTGGAGGAAACCTATTATGAAACTCTGCTTTCCTCCCACAGACCAAAGACGTGCAGATTAGGCTGACTAGCGTTCCCAAATTGCCCGTAGAGTGTGAATGAGAGTTTGAGTGGATTACAGCACCATGGTACAGTATATGTTCATATATAGTACATGCACATGATTCTACCTTGGTAAGTACTTTGGTACAATAGTACCTATATTAATATGGTACATGGTTCTACCTCATACCGTAGTGTAGTACTACTGTATGGAACACAAAATTGAAACTTTTAATATTACATACAACGTAACATATATAAAATTTCACCATGGTACATTTGACCATAGATGGGCATATTAATGTACACATAATGGTACATGCAGTACTATTGGACATAACATGGCTGTACCATAACCGTGTGCAATTGTATACAATGTACTACCCAAGCAATGTACATAAGTAAAAAAAAATACATGGTAGTATTTATACTATACCATACCAGTTGTGCACATACTAATAGTTCTGACATGGTACTGTATGTAGAAACACATCATACCAACATAAAGACCTGCTGAAATAGCCACTGTAGAGGCCAATAAGTACCTTGGTATTCGCACCATAGTACTACCACTGAAGTGCCACAGTACCTACCCTGATACTTTATGAAGTCATATGGTGTCATAACCATGAAATATTTATCAAAAAGCATATAAAAAGGGGATAAAAAGAGTCGTTGCACAAAATGTTGGAAGTTGTCACTTTCTGTCTCAGTTCAGATAGGGGGCGTGGCCTAAAGTTTGCTGGCAGATCTGTACACTCACTAACTCACTTTCCACTCACACACTGACTACAGGGAATTTGGAAGCGGAAATCAACCTTCTCAGGATATTTGTGGACTTATTGTGGAAACCGGAGTACCCGGAGGAAACCTACCAAACATAGGGAGAACATGCAAACACCACACACGAACGCGAAGTAGGAATCAAACCCTTGACCCTGGAGGTGATGTTGTAGGTTAAACCAAGAAAAATCCTGAGCACTTTTCACTTTCTTATTGTTCTCAGTTTAGCTACAATTCCGATAAATTATTGCAACTTTGACTTTTAAGGCTGTATGCGCTCCAGACTAGCATGACACATTAAAGGTCAGCTAATCATTCTTCTGCACCTGAGGAACAATGTGCCAGGAGAAGATTTCACCTCTCACACTAGCGCTTCTCACCTCAGCGTGTAAATGAGCCCCGTGTCAGGTCACATCGGCCGGAGCGTGGACAAACTGCTCTCTGAACATGTCCCGAGCTGTCTCACTAAATCAACACACACACACACACACACACACACACTCTTTAGACTCATACATCCAGGAGGATGGCAGCACAGGTTTACACAGGCCTGAAATAGATGGATGGAGCCCCAGAGAATGAGACATACAACACAAGGCTTGCTTAACTGCTTAGCTACTTAAACTTTAACCTTGGACTCATCTGATACCCTTGACTGTTTTCACCGTTACTTAACTACATTAATATCACCACTGGGCAATGGCTATTACTCACATAATCATACAAAGAAATCTTCCCATAAAAACCTACTTATGGTTTTCCCTTGAGGGACAAAACAATCCCCCACCCACACTACATGATGATCCCATGTCCACCAGGAACGTTTAAGTTCACTCTAAAGATTTAAGATCTCTCTAAAGCAGAAGATGGTTTTGTCACTTTAGTCATTTGTAGCATCATTACAGTCTATCATTTCATAGCAGCTGATGAACCATGATGAACGAGTGCAGGATGGAATAAAGTGTATATGTGTGTCTGAGTGTGTGTACCACCTGCAGTCTGTTTGTCTCTGTCTCCTGCCTGTGTGTTTCTGTGTGTTCCTGAGGCGGGCCATCAAAGCTGTGATTTAAATGCAACTGTCATATTGTCACCACTGAATGGAAACCAATTACTTCAACAGGTTTTAATCCACTAACAGCGGTATTCTCTCCATTCCCCTCCTCCTACTCTCTCCACTCACCTCCTTCTGCTCTCGCCCCACTCACTTCTTCCTGCTTTTTCACCATTCCCCTCCTCCTGCACTCTTTCCACTCACCTCCTCATGTTCTACTACTCTCTCCACTCACCTCCTCCTGCTGTCCCCACTCACCTTGTCCTGTTCTTTCTCAGCTCACCTTCTCCTGCACTTTGTCCACTTACCTCCTCCTGCTGTCTCTCCAGTCACCTCCTCACCTCCCCTCTGCACCCCCTCTCCATTCATCCCCCACTCAGGCTTTTTCACTCTGATCTCCTGACTTTCCTCTCTTTCTCCACTACCTTCCCACTCTCTCCATTCACCTCCCAACTCAACTTCCCAATCTCTCCACTCAACTTCCCACTCTCTGCACTCATCTCCCTGCTCTTTTCACTTAACATTCTGACATCTTCACTCACCTATTTGATGTCTTCACTCACCTCCCCTTCTGTCTCTTTCTTTACCTCTGTTTTCACTCTCTTCACTCACCTCCCAGCCCTCTCCAATTCCTCCTCTTCATATTGAACGCGCCAAACCATTAAGCATTTTTTCAAAGGAGCAATACAAAGTGGGCTTTTTGTTTCTAATTTAGTATCCAGTTTTGTCTGCAAAGAGTTGGTCGTGGTTTTCCTTGAGCCACTAAGTAATCGATTGATCTGGGCATTGGTGTACCTCCTGCAGTCACAGCTACCCATTGTGGATAATATTAAACACAATTATGCTAGATTGATAGTTTCTATCAATGTATTTTGGAGAACAGTGTACTGTATTTGTGATGAAGTTTAGGGAAATTTTGTGCTCTCTGTTTACATCGTCTTAACTATTCCCAGTGGTTTCTGCTATCTTAAATCCTTTTGGAAAAGAGGGTTCCTTAAGGGCTCTTTGGATAAGACACACACTCTAATATCATTTTGATGTGTTTATGCAACTTCACCACTTTTTATTTTTATCCAGAGCATTGCATTAATTTATCTCCAAGATCTTTTTTTGATGATGTGAGAGTGAGACCTCTGTGTATAGTCTTCTCAAGTACATCCCAAAGCTTCTCAATGGGTTTAACAACTGAACTTTGAGGTGGCCAATCCATGTGTGAAAATGATGTCTCATCCTCCCTGAACCACTCTCTCAAAATTTGAGCTAGAGGAATCCTGGAATATGATGGAATTAGTGGAGTCATTCAGCAAATTCAAAAGTGTCAGGTGTGTTGTGTGATGAAAGAGTATCAGCGAGAATGAAAGGAAAGGTGTGTACAGGACAGTGGTGAGACCAGCGATGCTCTACGGCTTAGAGACAGCGGCACTGAAGAAAAGACAGGAGGCAGA
>JAQQZT010000012.1:3409680-3420110 GCA_030068275.1 Clarias platycephalus | reverse complement strand
AGCCAAGTCAAGTCCTCAGAGAAACAGCTGTCAACACCAGTCGAGGCCAGAACCGTCTTCATAGTAGAGTGAAACCGAGGTGTTCAAACCTGAAATCTGATAAAAATAAATTTCCTGCTTTTTTTCCCCCGCTTTTCCATTTTTGTACAAGCCAATTAGATTTCCTTCCTTATGTGACCTCATATAAGAAGAGCTCTTTCACTAACCTGCTGCTCAGCTCTCTGGAGGGTCTCTGGAGGGGTGTGACTCAGCGGTACTTCATTTACATAGACACTAAAGCAGTGCATTTGGAAAAGGAATGGAAATAAGTGCATTTTAGGTATAAAAAAAAAAAAGCATAATCTCAGGTGTATTTCAGCTGGGGCAATATGGGCAAACACCCATGCATGATGACTGCCTTGCATATCTTGTGTTTGTTTGGTATGTAGCTTGTGCACATCCTCAAACATTAGCGCAAGATGCCCAAAAGGTGCAAATAGCAGGGGCAGTGTAGTCATTGGGGACGTCTAAAATCGCGACCAGCTCCACAATCACCCACACCTGTATGATGTGTTGATCGAATTCTCCAGTCTGCCCCCTACTGGAATTCTCTGGGATGCACATAGTATACGGATACGATGTTAATGGTTGACTACGGGAATGCAAGGTTTAAATGCAAGTATAGCTCAGCCCTAGCATACACTTTGAGGAGAGCTCCGAGACCTGTGTTAATGTGTAACAGAAATATTCAAACATGGGACCTTAAAAATGAACTGCATAACGCTCAGTACTTGTAAATAATGCATGACATCATCGTTATTGTTACTACTCACCACGGGTTTTGCTTTAAATGATTCCAACCAGCCTCAGCACTCCAGCGAGGATAGGCGTTTCCATGCTTCCACATATATATAAAGATTGAACGGAGAGAACCCAAGAGGACCGCTCGGCTGCCTTGAGCACACACAAACCACACACCTGACTGAGAAACACAACCAGGGTGAACCTAAAACGCTTTACTGCAACATTTGATCTTTCAAAATATTTCAGAATACAATAGCCTCAGGCTTTAAAAGCAAGCGAAAGAAGAAATGCTAAAAACAACTCGTTATAACGCTCACGGTTAAATCAGGTGAAGGTTCAAGAAGCGCGTATGCAAATCAGGTTCAAAAACCACAACCCCTATTTGCATTAGTATGCAGTCAGTTTTATTTCTTCTCACCCTTTTTAATTTAGTTTTGTCAGCTTGTGCAAAATAATATTAAATGTAATGCTTTAAAGTAAGTCAAATATACAACTTGCTTTCATTTATTACAGAACTTATTACAGAGACATATGATGCAAAATTGTTTACACATGTGCGTGTATGAACATGAAGTTAAAACCAAACAAATAAATAAAGAAACAAACAAATTTCCAGTTTTTTAAAATTCATGTACTGGCCATCGTTTAAAAAATAAATAAATTAGACTTTCCATCTAATGTAACATCATATAAGATGATTTCCTTCTCCTGGCTTATTGCTCAGCTTTGCTGTTCTCAGGAGCGCTCGTGGCTCAGAGGTAGCTCAAATGCATAATTTCGGAGTGACTTTAAGGAGTGACTTTAAGGTATAAAAAGGCATTATCCATGAGTATTTCAGCTGGAGCATTTACATACCCACTTTGGTTACAATAGTAACTATAAGGGACCTTTAGAGCAATGTACTCATACTAATAATTAACATTTTTATGTAAACTTAACAGATTTGTTTTAGTCATATTTAACTATCTAATAAATACACTGATCAAAAAAATTAAGGAAACAAACTATTCCAATTTGACCTAGAACAGCCCTCGTATGTACAAGAGGCGTTCAAGTCAAACCGGGACTTTTGCGTTCTCTTGATCAGTTTTTTTGAGCAGTTTATTTTTAAAGCGCAGAAAACAATTGTAACAGTAACTCCGCTCTATCACACCTTGCTGTCGATTATTTTTTCTAGAAATACAGGCACCTGATGTGAGTCTTACTCAAAAGTTGATGAAATGAACATCAGCTTAGTCCACTCGTCCGATTTTCACCCTCAAAAAACGTTCAGACATCGGCGTCAGTCTCTAACCCAGACAGATCTCTGATCTCTTGTGTAATTAACTCGCAAGCTTAAAATGTAATTAGAAAAAAAAAGGCCTGCAGTAATGAGCGTCATTTCCTCTCCTTACAAAAATCCTGATGTTTGAGAACTGGGACTGTAATGAAATCTGAGGGGGCGAGAAAAAGGGAAACGAGAGATCTAAATGTAAAGAATGCTTTTCAAATGCTGATATTATTATTATTATTTATGAGTGGGCAGATTGCCAGATGACACCTTGAATTCTTTAGATTTTTTCACCCAACAGGATGAGGGGTGGGGGGGTCTGTGGGGCAGGTGATGGGTGAGGGGGGTGTTGATGGGAGGCAGCTGGAGGAAAAAAAAAAAAAGGAATCAATAACCAATTTAAGGGGAGAGAGTGGCTGGGTGGAAGGGATAGCGAGGTTCTCGCCCATGTGAGGCGTAAATGATGAAAGAGCGAGTGAGGTTTTGGGGATCAGTCTCTAGGGTTCAGACGTGATGAAGGATTGACAAGAGGCCTGCAGGATCTTTTGGCATTCATGAAGGTCTGAAACGTTACAGCAAAATGCACACTGGCTGAGTGATTGGGGTCATTTAAGGGTCAGTGTAAAGGTCACATTAGAAATGCATGTTCTTTTATAATCTCTAGGATATTTATTTTTTATAACGTCACACAAGTCTCAGTTTGTCTTTGTGTGAATGTGCAACTGTAACATCATGCTGTGTTACTGTACATTACTGCTCAGCTACTGTTTAGTGAAGTCTGGGATGTAGCTGTGGCTAATAGTATGTATTAGAGTGTACTATTTAGTAGTTTAGTGTGCAGGATGGGATTTAGTCTGGATTTATTATCTACTATGATGGGAAAAGAGTTTGTAGAAAGAGTAAAAAGGTTAAAGCAAAAAATTATCTTGTGAGTTTTAATGCAATCAGTGATATTATTATTTCAGGTTGAAGCCCATGTACTGTACAAGTCTGTCTATCTTTCTGTTCGGCAGGACTCTCTGTCTAACTTATCTATAAAAAGAAATCACATTTTGTATCGTTGAGTATCTCACGCCTTGTTTACGCCAAGTTGTACTTCTTTCATCGTCAGACAAATACACTCCCTGTTCGGTAATCGGAGAGAGAATCACAGATGAGAAATGGAAAAAGTAGATCGGATAAAAATTAAGTTTAGTCTTAAAACGACTCCAGCGTGTTAAAATTCACTTATATCACTTCAGCAAAAAAGTTATTTCAGCAAAAGTGAAAATATGAACTAATCACAGTAAAATATTAATTTAAAATATTTAGTTTAGCTTTTTTAATTAATATATATTGGTGCAGTTGTTTGTTTACATTGTGACAGTAGCGCATTAGTAGATTATTTTAAAGTAGATTATTAAATCCGACACATAACTTTTCATAACATCGCTTTTACTCAACATTTTGATTTCAATTATGGTGCAGGTTAAACTTCAGGCCGAGATCTAAGTAGTGCAAAAGTTTCATTAAATTCTGTCCAGACAGTTTTGTATGATGCTGTGGCAAAATCTGGCACATAACAGCTCATAAAAGCTTCACTTTTACTCCACATTTGATTTTAGTACATTACACTGGGCTCTCAGTTCAGGTATTTGACACGCCCTCACCTCAGACTGCTGCTGTTCAAAGACTCATATTTTATCTTATAGTGGCACTTCATATAACTGCTTTTTAGTAGCGGCACAATTTTTTGGAACATATGAGACAAACTGGTTTAAAAATTCCCGCAGGAAGAATAAACATACATTGATCTGTGCATTCATCTGTGAAGGTTCATTTTTCATAGTCTACTCACCTTTTTTGGAGTAAGCCATGCTGTGTTTCGTGAGAATTTGGGCAGCTTGTAGGTGCATTAACATTGTTTTTGTGTCTTCTGCATACTCTATACATGGTAAACTATCAAGTTGATCAGCTCTGTTAAGTGCCCTGTATAGCCACGCCCATCTTGAGCAAAAGACTCAATGTAAAGGTATCATTAAAAGAGCGAGTTCTGAGCAATGTACAGACAAAGCCTTTCTTTTATTCACATAGATTAGAGCGTAGTATTTGGTATTTTAGTGCACAGGTTGGATTTAGCCTTGGATTTAGTATCCATTATACGGCACCATATAGTAGTTTAGTGCTCCAGTAGTACCAGCTCGAAGTTTTCCAGGTCAGCACTAAACAAAAAATTTGACAGGTTTTTGGATAGCACGATTTATTATAACCCATAAATAGTTACAATCCACTTTTAAATCATTCATGAACTGCTGCATTGTTTTTAGTTTTTACTGTGAACTTTCCTATGTGTGCATCTCTCTTAGGTCATAAAATAACCCCCTTGTTGCACTTCCTCATTCTTTATATGGTAATACTCCCTATAGCCTGTGTCAGGTTGAATGTTCATGTAACTTCCTCGCTTTTTTTTTTTTGTCCCCAGGAACATTTTAATTACCTGTGTACCTTTGTAACAGATGTACCTGACAGAAGGCATTTGGCTGAAAACTTAAATACTCTGTCTATCCTGTGAATAAACCAGAGAGAACACTCAGACACATCATGCATGCTGTGTGGACGTGCGTGCCTGAGCGTGCGTGTGTTTGATTCCTAAGATTATAAGATCCACTGGTTTGGGATCAAATTTAAAAATGTGGGAAAGCCACAAGACAAAGAATTCTTGTTTTACTTTTTTTTTTTTAAAGGATTAGATCTGTATCATACGCAAGTCCACTTCGGCAAAGCTCACTTGATTAGCTATTATAAGAACACAAAAACATTGCTGCATTAGCTGTGTAAATTAGTTATTGTTATATTTGTTACTGTAATTAAAGTAATTTTCTTGAACATGACAAATTTTTTTTATTATATTCGTAGTGTATAACGAATTTTTACGACTATTTTTATTCTTGTTCATCGATTTATTTGGATTTTATTTCATCTTAATGATGATAGATAGATAGACTTCTCATTGTTCCCAGTAACAGTACCTTTGTACCTTGTATTAGAATTTTTAATCAAATAGTCGACACATGATTTTATACATAAAATTCCTCAGGACAGCATAAAAAGTAGGAAAATTATTATTTACAAACATATGCCATATGTACACCAGTCCATCTTATGAGCTTTAATAATATTCTGCGTGCATCATTATATGCCACCTGCAACATTTTCATTTTTGCTTTACTGTAATTACATCATAAAGTACAGTCGGCTTAAAAGAGGGATCTTTTCACATCATCTGTACACATTTATGAATAAGCAAATTAGCTCGTTATAATTTACAGCATTGACACAATACACCATCATAATCATCATCATCATCATCATCATATAAGCTAAGTACAATATCTGTCACTGTTCCCAACTTCAAACACCTCATCTCCCAAAATAAATTGTACAGCACTTCAAAACTTGAGCAGACTTAAAACAACTTAATTTAAGTCATCAGCATACATTAAATAATTAATAAGACACGCCCCCACAGCATACATCCAGTTTTACACTCCTGTAGCAATTAAAAAAGAGTATGGATTCAAATTAAAGGTGACTATAATCCACCATTCTGGACCCCATCAAAAAGGTACATATATACTATACTATTATTCCATTTCACTTGCATGGTTTGATGTGAATATCAAAAGTGAAGGACCCTTATCAAGCATAAAGGAACTCCTCACACTTGTGAATTAACAAATAATTTACCCTGATTCATTCTATCAAATGCATTTGATGCTACAAATGTTGGATATCTTTCCAGTTTTCCAGACACCAATAATACAGTCAACATAGAGTCAGGTAGTATTCCATACATTAATAAGTCAATAAATTGGAAAGAATTGAATTGAATTGAAAGAAAGAAAGAAAGAAAGACCAGGTTGTGCACAGTAGCAGCAGTGCACAACCTTCAACCTTTAAACAGCCCTTTTCAGCTTTATCTAAAATAGGTTTATTAGCTTTAAGGTGTGGAGTAACGGCTGTACACTCCACACGATCCTTCTAGTGTGTGAAAGACGGCTGTCAGGGCGAGTGTGAAGGAGAGAGATCTGAGGGAACAGCCTGAGGCAAGCTTCTTGTGACTTTCCCCTCCCACTTTACTATTACTGTGAGGAAATCACCTGCCACTTCACTGCCCCTCAGCCCTGCTGTAATGGAAGCCAGGTTTCAGACATGAACAGGAAGAGGAGAGCGAATAAAGCCTGAGAATGGCTTGTAATTAACAGACAGCGCATAGAAAGAGGGAATCTATCTCAGCCTTTTGGATTTCCCCCTATAGTGATTTAAGCTCATAAACCAGTAAAGAAGAAAATCCAGGGAAGAGAAATAATGAGAGCAACCACTGGGGTGGGTTATTCCTCTTAAATCATAGCAATTATTGCTATTATTATTATTATTATTATTCCATCCATCCATCAATCTAGGAACCTCTGCAGTCACACTAGAGACCATGGAGGCCAGTGGCCGATATATATGCACACCATTATATATTATACTTTCGGGGTCTTTGTCCATGGAGTTTGCTTGTTCTCCCTGTACTTGGTGAGTTTCCTCCAGGTACTCTGGTTTCCTCCCACAGTCCATAGACATGAAGATTAGGTTAACTGATTAACTTACATTCACAAATTACTCATAGTGTGTGAATGTGTGTGAATGTTGACCGGAGGTCCTACTATGGTTGTAAAATGGGAATAAACATAATGGTAATCGCCCATTGGCCTCCACGGTCCCTATTTTGACCTCAGAAGTTCTTAGATAGATGGACAGAAAGGCAAAGCACTATACACGACATGTTGTCATTAGCAGCTGAGTCTCCCTGAAGTTCTGATCCTAGAATTGATTCTGTTGTGTCGCTATTAAACATATTAAACATTATTTAAAGGAAAACTCTATTAAATGAGTATAAAATGTTTGCGCAAAGTTTCGCTTCTCAGGATTCATAGTGCAAGAAATCTCACCCTTCCTCTCAAAACCCTGCAAGCTCAAAACATTCCCGTTAATACTACTGAGTAGTTTTAATAAAAGTAAAACACAAAAACAGTCCCTTTCCGGTCAGACGATGCACATCTCCGAGGCAGGAGGAGGTGCTGCGAACACTGTTTGCTGTCGTCCAGATGCAAGGCATACTGTAGGTGCGTCATTCCACCTAGGAAGCAGTGGGTTTTCCATAAACTCAGCCTTAAAAAAGTGGGGTAAGGAAAAATGTCTAAAAATACAAAAGAGAAGAGCGTGTGTCATTAAGAAATAAGAAAGAATGAAGGATACATGTAATAAACTTGGGCTTTAATTAAAGATAACTGTGCTCGGTCTGCGGTTTCTTCTCTCCATGCGCAATTAATAAGCACAACTTCTGAGTGTCAGAAACGGAAAGCGTCTGAGATCTTAAAGATTCAAACTGAGAAGCAAATGGAGCCTGTAGGACTCCAGGATCAAAGGCAACCAGCACTACATCCTGCATCTCCAATAGTATTGTTTGCCAAAGTCTCAAACATAACTTTAGTATATTAATGGCTTTAATAACGAACAAATTGATACTAGCATGCTGGCATTTGAGCAATTTCGCAATATCGACTAAATATAACCGGACAGGCTTTTGAGCCTTTTGATTAGATTGTATTTTTATTTGCCATCATCATCTGTCCTCACACATGTTCAGAAGTACAGTACAGGTTGAGGGTGTAGAGTTGCCTCTTGATGCGTCAGAGTGTAACGAACGTGTTAGACAAGTCTAAGTGAAGGCCAAAATGCTTACTAGTGCCACTAGCAGAAGCCTATTTAACTAGTAAACCTCAAAAAGCTTGACTAATTCAAGTACTAAAGCTTTTTTAAACACTTTGAGCCTTACTAGTTAACTAGTTAGCTTTTATACCTGATTTAAACTGTGCCTAGGTACCCCATACCATGCTCACGACCATGTTTTCCTGGTAAGCTTATCAGCTCATAGGTACAGCATGGCACAGAGCGTTCACGCTACTAAAACGTACCGGACTTTAAGGTCAAGTACATCTGGATCCCTGCCTGAGTCCCCAGTGTAAAAGCAGCCTTAGGCTACTGTTAGTGCGGCATGTTTAGTGTTGAACTCCAAACTCAGGTGTCAGATTTTCCTTGAAGCAAAGTCATTTATGATGTCTTTAAAGCCCAAGCAAGTCGACGCTCTATGGAGAGCATTGACAAATTGTTTAAAAAAGAGTTTCTTTTACATAAATTTACTTGTGAATATCATTATGTAGCTTACTCCAGTGAGGTGGTTTAATATGTATTCAATAAGTTAGTTTTATTTTTTATTTTTTTTATTTTTTACAGTACAGATGTCTCTGACTGAAAAAGAATGATATATTACATTCATTCCTATACTTTGTGGAAAAAATACACAATCCTCTTAAATCATTATTTTTAAATCAGACTTTCTCTTTTGGGTACTAACTGTTCATTTTTTTAAACCTTATACATAATTTGTATTTTTTTTTAAATCTACAAAAAGGCTTATTTAAATTATTTAGTCAGATATATGTAGTGGATTAGTTGGGTCCCTGTAACTTCTCTTATTGTGGTTATATAATATAAAGATTTTTTTGTGGAGTAGAAGTTGTAGACTATGTATTTGTTCAAACCTCATATATGGAACTCATTTATACAATATCTTGATTTAAAAGTTAGACATTTTGTTATAACTTACTTTATTATCTATTACCACTCCCCTCCATTTTAATTCAGTGATTTGAATAGACAGTAAGTCCATCACAGATTATGTACAAATTTTTATGATTTTGTTTGTTTATTATAAATAATGTTCTTAAGGAAGCTTTTTCTCCTGAGAGCACAAAAAGGGAAATAATATAATAAAATTGCATTGGAAAATGCCTGGTCATACATTATTAATTAATTACTTGCTTTCTTGATTGATTGATTGATTGATTGATTTCTGTACAGTATACTATAATGTAGAGCAAACATTACAAATATAAAAGAAAAGAAAAATCTGTTTGTGTTTTCAAAGCTTTTTGATTTTCTTTCCAGACTCTTTCTGTATCTGCACGCCAATTGGCTGCTGGGGGCGCTGTTTATGTTTACACATTGACATAATAAATGAAAGTCTCAGGCCTTGTTCAGTGTTCAGAAAAATCTACTTTGTTTTACAAATCTGATCTTTACGACTGGCGGTCTATACAGTTATTTGAAAGTGATCAGATCAGATTCGGCTCCGTCTGGCAGCCCAAATATGCCACATTGTCGACCTGTCTGCATTTATCTTACTGTGGTCGCCCTGTTTCTGTAATTTCTCCCTAGCTTTGTCTGTACTAATGCATAGTTCTAAGGACATTTCACTATCAGACATTTCACTTTGTCTTCTGTCCAGGGACCATTGTTCTACATTTCTATACTGTGGTTGAGCCAGACGCTCTTCCTCAAAACATGGTTAATTTATGTGCATGCGAAATTCACGGGCGCCATTTTTTACATACTTAGGGGTAAAGGCAGCAGAATTGAAAAACCAAAAAAGACCCTCCGCAACCTGAAGCATGGTAAGTTTCTACAAAATAATATTTACTTTTTCCATCACTATTGTTGTCTCACTTTTTTTTTCAACCATGGATCCATGACCCATATCTCGAGATGTTGTGGACTTTCATGTCAGGTTGCGAGTGTTGTAATGAACAATTAGAAATCCAGTTTACATGGGTAGAGCATCCAGATTGAGACACATCTTCAGGAACCTGATCTGAACAACATCTAGAGGTTTTGAAAAAAATCTAGATCTACATCTAGTTTTGAAAAAAATCCAATTATTATTTTTTTTACTTTTAATACTACATGAAATAAATTGATTTGGGCTGGCAGCCTGAACAAGACTTTTTTGTTTGTTTGTTTGTTTGTGTGTTTGTTTGTTTGTTTGTTTGTTTTTTGCTTGAAGTATAGTGAAAGTAGCTAACAGAGCCTGAAGTTCAGTAATTGTATAAAAAAAGTGAGAGAGAGATTTGTTAAAAAAATTATTTGAATTAAAATAAATTCCATTTGGTTTGGAGCTTTAATTCTTTAATTTCAAAAACAGCTATAACGCAAGACTTATTGCGAAGATTCCAACTAAACTTTAGTGTTTTTTTATGCTTTGAAAAGTAATATTTTTTTATTTTCATTTCACACCGGGGTAGAAGTTCCCCGAGTTTGAGACTTTAAAACACTTAGGCAGGTTTTAAAGCACCGGCTCACTGGGGTTCCTCAGCTGACAATGTTTTAATCTAAAACCAGAAGCAGTCTCTCTGTGCACCAGTGCATTGCATGAACTATCCACACACACACACACACACACACACACACACACACACACACACACACACACACACACACACACACACACACA
>JAQQZT010000012.1:3393345-3404272 GCA_030068275.1 Clarias platycephalus | reverse complement strand
TAGAGACTATGAATAGAAAATAAATATGAAAAGGAAAACAGAAGGTAAATTTGACTAAGAAAGAATAAAATTAAATATAAAATTATAATAAAATAACACTGTACAGGACAAAATATACAATATAAGAAACATATATGAAAAATATAAAAAATAAGAAACAGTTGTACAATACAGAGATATAGAATTTATGGACTTTTGTAGGAATGAAATTGAATATAAATTGAATATAAACGGAAATGCCACATATTTAAAGTGTTTAAATTGACTTGTGCATCCGGGTAACAGAGCGTCCAGGGGGTGTGCAAATATGCTTGAAAGTGACATATAATAGGATGTTGTTTATTGCATATATGTATGGTTTGCAAAACTAAGAAGTTTTTTTTGTAATAGACCATTATATCAAAGTAATTTATCTGTTTAATAGACATGGGTATATATATATATATATTTTGTTTTTTTTACAGATTCACTGTAAAACATGAACATAATAATAACCTATTTGTGAGGTAGAATTAACCCAACATTCCAGTTAAAATAAACCAACATCTGGGTAGAACATTTAACCAATTTATGTGATAGAATTAACCCAGCATTATAGTTAAATATGACCTAGCATTTGGGTTGAATATTTAACCCATCTTGCTGGGTTAAACAAATAACCCATCTTGCTGGGTTAAATTAACCCAGCATGTAGTTAGTCCAATATTTACCCAGCAGCTGGGTTAAAACCAACCTAAACTGGGTTGTTTTTAACCCAGTATTTTTTAGGGTGTAGTTTTTCTAGCAATCATGCTTGAAAAGCTCAGCTCACGTAGATAGATACTATAGCTAGCATTAAGTGCTCTCTCTCTCTCATTCACCTTTGTGGGCTCTTTTTCATTAAAGGTGCCTGTTTCCAAGAGTGTTCACACAGGCATACAAAATAATTTACAAAAACATATATACATAGACTAGTCTAATACAAAATAGTCTACATTCTTGTTGTGAACTGATTGGTGTTTTGTTTGGGGGTGACATTTAAGCTTGCTTGGGACTTTGGCACTGATGGATAGCAGTTTCCCACACACCAAGCACCAAGAGTCGTGCAGTCAGGAGTATTTCTGTTTCCCTACCATTCACTACATTAAAGTCAAAGGCACTCAATAATGGAAATTTCTTTTTTCCACTAACTAAATAATACATCTATTTGGACCAATTAGTTTAATTGGATAATTTTCCACAGCACACCTGTTGATCTCTCAAAGCACACTTGTGTGCCACGGCACAATGGTTGAAAATCACTGGGTTACTTCACTTTCAATTTAGTAAGAAGGAGGTTTTGTTTACTATTTCTTGTAAACAAAGACCAAGCAAATGCGCTATTGGTGGCCTCCCAGGAATTCTTGTATTAATTCTTAAAATGTGGAAATGGCTTGGTGCTAGGTCAGGACTGTACAGGAGATATGGCAATAACTCCCAGCCATGGCAATAACTCCCAGTGGTGTTGGTGAATGGTTGTGTGTACAGTTCCCATAGACAGATGTGCCTCTTATGCCAGTCGGTGTCATCAATTTTCAAGGATCAGGTGAATGTTCACAAGAACGACTGCTGTGGGCTCTGAGCCATGTTGGCCCGGATCGCCATTCACTGATGTACAGCCTACTTTAAAACATTTGCACAATTTAATGGCAATCGCTTTTTTTGTTTTTCGCTTTTACAGCTTCATTCACAAGGAATTCCATCACAATTCCTGGTTGGACTTGCCCACCCTTGTATTTATTTTGTATATTGAAGCCTGACTTACCGCCATCTTTTGATTCTGTGCAATCTCAGAAAATTTTCCAGCATCTGACTAAGGGTATCATCAGTGACCAGCTTCTGCAGGTATCCATGGACAGAATGCTATAGTGTGACCAGCATCTGACACCATACAAGGAGAGAAATCATTAGTGACCAGCTTCTGTTGTTATGCAAGGGCAGAATTCTGAGAAGAAACCAGCTTCTGTCTGTAGAAATTCCAATATACTGAAACTGTCCCCAAACAACTAGTACTAAAATTACCAGGTTTTGACACTGACCCAAAGAACATAATACAGGGTATCAGAAGTAATAACTTTTCATGACATTTCTATGGTCCACAATTCCCCAAAGGAGTAATAATCATCTTACACTTTTCAAGTAGTAAAGTGGCCAGATTCACATGACAACACTAAAAAACGTCTGACTAATGGCCAGAAAAAGCGAAGAGAATTGATGGAAAATCCCTGATGACCTTTTGCTTGTAATGAGAAGAGGTCCTGAGTGATGAGCTTCCCAGAAACAGTCATTGCAAGAAAGTCATTGTGAACAACATCAACTCTGACCAAGAGCAGACTCAATCAAATACAGGATCGTGTAGCACTGAGCAGGAGCAGACTGCATGAACGACCAGTTTCTGGAAAAAATCAGAGGAACTAGTTTGTGACATTTAACGGGGACAAAAGGAGCCAAGGTGACAAGTGTGTGACACTGATGAGAGGCAGCAGTAACCTGGGGGGTAGGGCAGAGCGGAGTGCTGGCGTGAAGGCCACGTCAATAAGTGTTTTTAGAAATTGAAGTGGACGAGGGCTTTTGTCCCTGATTCTTGTGCTCTTGCACTCTCTTTGTCTTTTCTTGCTTGCTCATGTCACTCACTTTCAATCAATTCAGGTCAAAGGCTGTATTGGCACAGCAGTATTCACTTACAACAATTCCCTGGAATGTAGATATGTTATCTAATTTATTTACCTCTTCTTCTCTTATTTGTTTATCTCCAAGTACTTAGGTTCCCTCTCTCTGATAATTGGTCTGTTGTCTTTCACTGAATGTAACTCCATATTGATCCGGTCTTTAAAGAGTCTTTGGTTACAAAGCTTCCTGAATAATGAAATTTGCATCACACTGACAGTTGCAGAGATGTTCTGCTGGAGCAATAATCAGACATAATTCATGGATTTGCTTTAAGATTTGATTTTGGAAATGGCAGTGTAGGCCAATCATTGAAGCTTAATTTTAGTGTCCTTCGTACATGTTGTGGTTTTTGCATCATTTAAGGTGTTTGCCAGAAGCACTTTTTTGAAACTACTTGCATCAACTGTGCTTTAAAGTCTCTATCAATAAATACATTGTGATTCTGTTTCACTATGTTACTGACCATCAGCACCGTCAGTGTAAACAGTCTTTTAGGGAAGGGCTTTTGTAATTTGTAGTTTGTAATTTAAAAGTAGGTCTTTAGACATTGTTTGAAGATGACAACCATGTAGGTGTGAGAACAAAAAAGAGTTTTGATGCAGTTCTTTCTTCTACCCTGAGAGATGATGGGACAGGTTGAGCAATGCTAGAAGAACCGAGTGAACGTAGTGGTAGGTGGGTGGTAGTCTGTTTTTGGTTTTGTAGGCAAGCAAGGGTGTGTTTTAAATCTGACATGATCAGCTACAAGAAGTCAATGAAAAGAAAATAGTAATTGGGTGGTGTATGAGAATTTAGGACGAAAACAAGTCACGCAGCAGCATTCTGAATCCACTGCAGAGGTTGAATAGTGCACAGAGGCAGACTTGCTCATAGCGAGTCTCAAAATGACAAAGGAAAGAAAATGTGGCCTTCTGAAGAAATCGAGACAAGTGTGTTAGATTAGCTGGTAAGATCATACGATTCTGACAGGGGGTTGGATCACCAGGGATCAATACAGTTCAACTACTCTGGGATTAACTTGGTATGATGAGCATCTGAGGGAGGGAAGGAGAACATGGTTTGAGTGTCATCTGTATAGCAATAATATGAGAACTCATAGATTAAGTATGTTTAACCCATTTTAGATTAAGTACAGAAGATAATCAGAAGTGTTCCATGTACTGGGCCTTGTGGGACACCTGTGGAGTGTTTTGTGTGGACCTTCCACGTAATCTGAACTACCTTCCAGGAAGGAACCAAACCATTATCATGCTGTGCCACAGATTCCAAGACCTTTCATATTGGACAATTGTTGCTGACAGGTCAGTGAGGATCAGAACAAGTGACAGGCTGACTGATTTAGCAGCACATACAGCTTCTCAGTGACAGTCAAAAGTGTAGACTTGAAACGTTAATTAGAGGATTTGAGAAAAAAAAGAACAGTTTAAGAACAGTTCTACAGTACTTGTTGTTATGGGACCATTAATGATAGTTGTGATGAAGGGGAGGTCTTGTGAGGTGATCTGTGAAGGTGGTAGGATTGCATAGCCTTGTCCTGTACAGAGTTGCAGAAAGCCTAGAGCCTATCTCAGGAGACTTCAGGCACTTTGGGAATGGCAATTAGCCCAATCTGCATTTCTGTGGAAGGAAACCGGAGTTCCTGGAGGAAACCCACCAAGCACCGGGAGAACATGCACACTTCACACATACTGAAGCTGGACCAGGAACCTAACCCTCAATCCTGGAGGGATGAGGCCACAGTGCTCACCCTTATACCACAGGTCATACATGAGTTGCTTGTCAGTATAAGCTAAAATTCATTTGCTTGAACCTTAACCTAAAAATAAGAAAATGTGTGTAATAAATACGAATGAAATGGATCCAAACCCGACTTGACTTTTTTATTTATATAAAGAATTTGAAGTTTAAATTCTGGCTAAATGAAATCAGTCTGTTATTAAATAAATTACCAGAACCTTAAATGAATGTTTGGTTTATTTGCTTTTTTCCCCCACTACAGCTCCTCTCTTATCAAGGTGTAACAGACTAGTGCAGGGCTTTCAGTGCATCATCCACTGCAAGAATTGTGGCTGAGCAAAGAAGCTTAGCCAAGGTTTCAAATCCCCAAACACTTTCCCTCTTTATTAACTCTATTCCATTCTCATTGTTCACACTAATTATATCTTTTTAAAAAAAGACAATTCATTTTTGAAAGTTAATGAAAATGTGAAACTCTGAGGAATCAAAGTGAGTTCAGCTAGTGTGTGTGTGTGTGTGTGTGTGTGTGTGTTTATAGAACAAGAGGAAGCTTTAGTTGTTTTTGCATACTTGGTATCTATGCCACTTATTCTGTGTAGAGTCACAGGGTAGTTAGTTATTCCAGGAAACTCTGGGCACAAGGTGGAAACTCATTACAGGGAATAAACACACATAATCACATCTTAATTCACCATGGGCAATTTTGAAACACCAATTAGATTATTCCAAATGTCTTTGGAGTATGGACGGAAACCCGTCAAGCACAAGGAGAACATATCAACTTAATGCATACAAAACAAAGGTGTGATTCAAACCCGAACCATAGAGGTGCAGGGTGATTTTGCTCTGCCTTTATGTTATTTGAACTAACACATGCATGTTTTAAGTGACATTTTGTTACATGTCCTGTTAAAACCTGGTTAGCTTTTATTGTTCAGTTTAAACTCGGTGGGAGATAATAGAACAGAGAATTTGCTTCCTGACACATCTTTATATAAAAATAAAAAAATCCCACAAGATAACAGAGTCTTTACCGATACGTCATTTTTGATAGGATATACAGTACAGTATATAACTCTGAGTTACTTCTACTATCCTTTTATAGAAAGTAAAATATGGTGTAATCTTTCCAGATGCCTACACACTCAATCCATAAAACATTACTGACATGATGGATTGAGAAGGGATTTCAATCAAGGAAATACCCCAGTAATACCTGTGTAAAACTAATCCGATCCAAATAGGGTCCCTAGGAGAGAGAGAGTTTTTTTATTGAGCAATTTTGCATTTTTATTAAACAATGCATGCAGAGAGATACCTATTTGGAGATATACATTGTGCAATCTTTTGCATCCCCTGTGGTTCCTTAGTGGAAAGTAAATACATAAAACTCCTCAGTGTGTCCTGCACTGTGAACAAAATCTACAGAAAAAAAAAAAACAAAGGGGAAAAAAAAAAGTTTTTGCTCTGCCCTTTCTATCTCCAGCCTTAACCTAAAGTATAGACAATGTATGAGTGAATATGCCTCGAGTCAGAATCAGTGGATGTTTTTATGGTTTATAGACAGGTTTATTTTTAAATCCGTTTTTAAAAAAAACAGACTGTAGGCTTCCCAGTGAAAGTCACGACACCTGGTGCCAAGAAACATGCAAATCAGTGATGTGTGTATGACAACTTTTACCAACATGCAAGTAACATTTCACAATGTTTCCACATTTCTTACAGGAAGAGATGACAGCTGATTCAAAAAGATTAAAATTAATGCCAGGAACTGTCTAAATAATTTGCTCAGGTTTGTGTAAAATGTATTGGCAGCTTGAATAACTCATTTTTTTTTTTTAGAGCATGCCAAATTGCCTAGAGTTGAAATTCTTGATGGCATTGATCTCTTGACTCTGTGATGTCACATGTTTTAATACACCTATAATCTGATTATATATTAGCTGTGGAGTCGTAAGATGTACTAATTGTCAAGAACTGTCAAGGTTCCTCTCCCAACTGGTACACAATAGCTACTACCACACATGATTTGTTATGAATTGTCAAGACCTCCACAAGAACTGATATGACTTCTCACCTGTTATCCTGGATGCCTATGGCTACAAAAGCAATGAACCTGCTGTACACTTACAAAATAAATCACACCATATGCAGTATAGCTTCCATTTTAAGTAGTTTAGTGTGCAGGGTGCGATTTAGCCATGGATTTGATATCTATTAGAGTGCACTATTTAGTAGTTTAGTGCACAGGGTGGGATTTACACTAACTGATGGTAGAGCATACTATTTAGTATCTATTAAAACACATTATTTAGTAGTGTATTGCAGGGTCAGGTTTTGCTGTGGATTTAGTTTCTATATTGTGGCGGTGCTGGCAGTGGCCATTTCAACATGTGTGCTAAAAGACACACAGATTGGATTTGAGAGAGGGCCAAAATAATTCATGCATCTCAAAGCATGAAAAATAAAAGCAATTTAAAAAAAAACACTTGATAGTTAAGAATAGTAGAAGGGATCTCTTGGAAAGATAAAGGCAGTGGTGTGTTTATGTGGAGAAAGACAATGTAGGGCAGGAGAGAGAAGTGGGAGAATGTGTGAGAGAGAGAGAGAAAGAGAGAGAGAGAGAGAGAGAGAGAGAGAGAGAGATGAATCAATACTGAGATATTAAACAGAGAGGAGGAGACGACTGCACTCTCAGCACTAACCTGTTTCATCCACTCACACTGTTTCAAGGTCATTGCTGAGTAAATAGCATCCCGCTGTCATTAGCACCTCTGAAGTGTGGAAGAAAGGCTGCTGCCAAGGTTTAAAGTTTATCCTCGGATTGTTTTTATACACGCAGAAAGTGCTTTTTTATTTCTGCTATTTATCTGAGGATAAAGATTTGAGATTGACTGATAATGCACACAGAACTAAAAGCACAGGATCTAAAACGCCTTTAGACCAAAACCCATACCAGAATTATACACACATTATATTATCGCACCTTCTTTAAGTCCAGTAAGTTGCCAGTAATCAGGTCTCTAGATTAGACTTGCTTCTCCAGGCCATATGATGACCGTTTGTATTGAGACCAAATTAACACATGGGAGTCTTTATGTTCCTAAACAATGTGTTTCAGTGTGTATTATTTAATTTCACTCACTCAATCATTTGCTATAATGATTATCCTGTAGAGAGCCTGGAGCCTATCCCTAGGGACTTGGGGGACCTAAGCAGGGTACACCCTCCCACACACACTCAATTTGGCAATTTGGGAATGACAGTTGGCCTAATCTGGCCTAATTAAACTGTCTAAGGAAACCAGACAACCAGGAGGAAACCCACCCAGCATGCATTCAAACTCATCCAAGGTGGGAATTGAACTCTCAACCCTGGAGGTGTGAAGCCACAGTGCACCAGAATTCAACTCCAATATAATCTGTATGAAATAATTTATAATAATAATAAATATATTTTGCTAAACAGTGTTGGTTTCCTCTGTGTCTGGAGACTGTTGTTGGCACCATGGATTTAAGCAATTTCCCTCTGGGATTAATAAAGTTCTTTGAATCTTGAATCTTGATATAATATACACTATGTTAAGTGTGCTGTAGCTGTCCATGGTGCTGAATCAACAGCACAGCTTGTGTAATCCACTATAGAACAGCACTGTTTAATTCTAGACACACATGTAGTACTGTGCAAAAGCATTTTTTCATATTTTGCTGCCAAAGAGTCAGACTTTCCTGTTCTCTTCCTGAAGGACCTTTTTGGTCTCTCATTTTCAGTCCAGTCCCTGTACCTGCGCAGTTTCAGAGGAATGTTTTTGGTTTGTTAAGCCACACAGTGATCTGTGAATCATTCAAGGATGGAAAACATCCAACTTAAGGCATTCCGAAACAGGTGCAGATGGTGACAGATGATCAGGCCGGTGATTAGTATACTGGTGATGCTGAAGACTAAGTTGTAGGAACAGACAAGAGGAGAAATGAGGTCGCTGCTTAGGTTGTTACATAAACGAGCAGTTTTTAAATTGTATCTTCAGGCACTTTGCAGCCTGTCACAATAAAACATGTTTTTCCATTTCTTCCATTTAATGTACAGCATTCAATTTAATATCTAGACTTTTGCTTGGTACTGAGGAAGCCAGTTTTGCTTTGGCTGAACTACATAACACATTACTGAAGTCTTTCTGGTTGTCCAGCTGAAGCCTTGACTCTGAGCTTCCCTTGTTTTTCAACACTAATGATCAGACCAGCAGTTATATTGAGCTCGGCTAAAATTTTAAGGAATTATAAGATGGCTGTTTAAAATTGATCACGCCATTTGATTCAGCCGAGATCAAGGACGGCCTTGAGTTAATTAACAAATAAAAGGTAAGGAGGGTCAGCGAGGCTATTAAAGCTAATTAAAACGCACAGAAGATAATTACAACACCTCCAGATACACGCAGGAACTCATTTTTTACTATAATACACTGTCCTCTTGTCTTTTTCTAAACGTTGGGGGGAAAAAGTTCTCAGCTATATATTACCCACAGTGACAGCATGTCCATTGTCATAAATAAGCGAACGCCAGAGGAACTGCAGTGCCTGATACAAGGTCTGTGACTGTTCCACAGCTGGAGGTCTTCTGAAAATACATAGACAAAGTTACATGTTTGAACAGAAAGTTGCATCATCTGAACTTTCGAAAAGTAGAGAAGATAAGAAGGAGAAGGAGAGACGTTTATTTTCTGTAACGGAAAATGGCTGATAAGCTCATTTTGAAATTACTAACCTGTTACAGAAGTTTAGACTTACAGTAAGTTGCTATCTAATTTTCGCATTTTGTGTTTTTGCTGATTCTGTACTAAACGCCTCAACCCTGTTGTTCATCTAACAGCTAAATGCAGCTGTATATTAAATATCAAGCTGCTGCTTGTTATGCATTGTTTGAATAATTTAATGCATTTTTGTTGAAGTAATAAAGTAATAAAAAATACTTTTTAAGTACTACGTATATGGCATTTCCATAAGAGTATATTGAAAACGCATCCTAAAGATAAATAAAAGTCTTGCTGTAGTTTGAACATCTGTTGTTGGTGCGAGCATGTTAAATTTTCATACTCGTGCTCCTCTAAAAATATCACGGCAATAAAGCATCTGACCGCTGGAAGGAAAATGTCCTTTTAACCCAGGACGTGTACATTAAGCTGGATTTACTGTGAGAGCGATAAGCCTGACATTTCTTCAGCTCCCACTGGGGACTTAGCATTAAGCGCTTACCCTGCACATGGTAAAGAGAAAAAGCGAGAGAAAAAGTGAGAGAGAGAGAGAGTGAGAGAGAGAGAGAGAGTGAGAGAGAGAGAGAGAGAGAGAGAGATGCGTGTCTCACATTGCTAGCCGTATGTACTCTCTCCCTCCAGAGATTCCCACCTCTAACAGTAATGCACACGTCTGAGACTTCAGGGACACCATAGTCACAAGCCGACGGGGAATTTCACTGCAAATCAGTTCCCCAAAATGATCAGGTACAGAACTGACAGCAAACTTTCAGGAACTTAACCTAGTAATTTTCCACATGTGGTTTTTAATATAATGCATTTATTTCCACACATTTTTTTATTTATTTGTTTATTTCCAGAATTAAATTAGTACATAAAAATTAATACAGAAACACACACACACACACACACACACACACACACACACACACACATACATATAGAAGATGGAGCCGCTTGTCCTTTTTGGGGGCAGAATGATACAAAACACATCTCTAATTAAAGAAACCCCATCTCACGCACCATGATTTCTCTCAGAGCCTGCCTCACACACCCTGATCTCCCTTAAAGCCTGCCTCACACACCCTGTTATCTCTCAGGGCCTTAAATGTATTATTGTTCCTGAAGTAACTGCTGGCACATGCCTATGGAACATTTAACTTTTTTTCACCCAGTTACGATAATTTTGTGTTATTAAAAATTATATGCAATTACACAAAACAGACACCAATTCCCCATTACATTTTAGGGATTTTTTTAGGGATAGTGTTTTTCGGCACACATGTTCTACATGTTCGCTTGTTTGTTGGTTCATTAGTTTGTTTGTTTATTCATTCATTGATTGGTAAATAATAATAATAATAATAATAATGCTTACAAATTTGGTGATGAAGTAATAAAAAATTTACCCACGCTAAACATTTTTTTTATGTATTTTATTTATTTATTTATGCATATTTGTTTGTTTCTTTGCTTCGTTGCTTACTTATTCATTTAAAATCTATTCAATCAGTGAGGTGTTCATTTATTTGTTTATTTAATTGTTTGTTTGATATTAGCTAGTTGGTTAGTTAGAAAAAGGCAGTTCAACTAAAGAACATTAACCCAAAAGTTACTTAAAAGTTTTTTTCATTTCTTTTCCCTTCCTTTTTTCTTTTGTTTGTTTGTTCCTTCATTCCTTCATCTATCTATCTATCTATCTATCTATCTATCTATCTATCTATCTATCTATCTATCTATCTATCTATCTATCTA
>JAQQZT010000012.1:3342078-3352437 GCA_030068275.1 Clarias platycephalus | reverse complement strand
TAGATTTTTATAAGGGTAACTTTACTTATACTTCAGTAAAAGTTCACTAAAGTAACAGTACTTTTACTTAAGTACAACATTTTATTACGCTTTCCACCTCTGCCTGTGTGTTATAGTAGAGGGGGTGTGGCCTGTGTGTTATAGTAGAGGGGGTGTGGCCTGTGTGTGTCTCCTCTGTAGTAAAGGAGGCGTGGTCTGTATGCCTATGTCAGTAAAAAAAGTGTTTATGTAGAGTTGAATTGTTGAATGTTGAACTGGGAATGTTTAGTCTAACTTAATAAAACACAACATAGCTCCGCCCTCACCCTTTACTGTACATTTCACAGACTCACAGACTGAATTCAAGGAACTTGAATTCTTTCAAGGAACACAGGTGTATTTCACTCATTCATCTTCTTGTGTTTCCTTCTCACGGTCTTCTTTTTCAACTAATGTATAATTATATTCAAGTAGATCGTGTGTGTGTGTGTGTGTGTGTGTGTGTGTGCGTGTGTGTGCGTGTGCGTGTGTGAGAAGATGTGAAAAGATACAGGTTTTACTTTGCATTCTTTCCATTCTCTGAAAGAAAGAATTTTTCCTCTCATGATTTATTCAGACAGTTACAATGGAGATGGAGGCCACACGCCGAGGAGAGACCTTGGGATAAAAATAAACACGTGAGACTGTCTCTGATTGCTGTGGAGAGAAGAAGAGGTGATGATCTCATGAAGATATACTGAGGGAGGCGCGCGCGCACGCACACACACACACACACACACACACACACACACACACACACACACACAGTTGGATGCGTGCACAGAGACTGGACGTGTTGTATCACTCTGTATGAGGGAAGACTTTTAACTTGCTAAACTGTGAAGCAGAAACACTGGAGCTGAAATTCTCTCCAAACATCCCGATTCTCAGCCCAATCAACTCAAACTCATTTTAAAAAACGTTACTGATTTATTGCAATTAAAGGGCACCTATTATGCAAAATTCTGCTTTTGAGCATTTTCAGACATTCCCATGAGTCCATTTTTTCTATTTTCCAATGTTTTCATAATTGTGCTTGAACATGCTGTTTAAAATATCTGTCTTGTATGATGTCATTATTTGCAAGAAGAACAACAATAGGAGCTCTCCCATCTTGAGGGAATTCCCATGTTCCTGTGTTCTGATTAAAACAAAAGGAAGTTCAGGGAGGCCAGTATTCCACTTCTGTTTCAGCTGGAACATTCACAGACACACATTTTGGAGACCTTATGTAAACTCATTAAAATGCACTATATTAAGGAACCTTTAAAGGTCCCATATCTCACCATTTCTGTAAAAGGTTACCTTCATCAAAGTGTGTTAATGCTCAAGCTGAAATACACTTTTACCTTAAACGCCCTCTGTTTCACTTCTCCTCCAAATGCAGCATCTCAGTGCTTTATGTAAATGACCTACTCCCAAGCCACGCCCCTCTAGAGACAATCAGAGCTGAGCAAGAAGCAAGGGGAGGGGCTCTTCTTCTTATAAAATCGAACTGGTTTAAAAGCTGTTTTCCTTTATTTTGTTTGTACATGTACTGTATGTTGGAGACGAGTCTGAATGTGTAGAAATGACAAAAATGAAAGAATTCCGTGTAATAGGTGCCCTTTAAACAGAGACTAGAACCTGACTGCAGCTAAGAGGTAAAGCTTTGAGCGAGGAAAGATCTCAGCCTTGTCTTTCTATTGAACAGAATAATTGTTCTGATGAGGTGATATAGCGGTTCTCTGAAATACACAGCATGATGCATGATGCTTCGTCTCTAACACACACACACACACACACACACACACACACACACACAGCCGGACATGACTTCTCCCGGTGTGTGTGGTACTGTTTACATGCAGTGTGTATTAGGATTTGATTAGATAGAACAGAAGTCTGAGCGAGGGTGTAAAAGAGCCATAATTCAATAAATTCAATAAGCACTTGTGTGACGTCAGCCAAGAGGAAAGCACTTCTTCACTGTGTGTGTGTGTGTGTGCGTGCCACCGTAGGAGCGTGCCACTGAGATGTGTGGGTGGAGCTAAAAATAGTGCAGAGCACTAATTGGCCAAATGGCTTCCTTATAGAAACATCCAGATCAGGTGACTGATAGATAGATAGAGAGAAAGAGAGAAAGAAAGAAAGAAAGAAAGAAAGAAAGAAAGAAAGAAAGAGACAGACAGAGAAACAAAAGGGGAAAAAAATAGAGGAGACCTGACAAGGAGAGAATGAGAAAACGAGAGGAACAGAGAGTCAGTAAGAGAAGGATAAAGGGAAATAGAGAGAGAGAGAGAGAGAGAGAGAGAGAGAGAGAGAGAGAGAGAGAGAGCATCTGGTCCCTAAAGTGTGTGTTTCATTTGTATGCACGAGTGTGGTGAGGAGATGTGTTGTGAGAAGATAAGAGCTGCCCTCAGAGGCCTTTGACACACACACACAAACACACACACACATACACACACACTCCTGGCTTCTGTATGCTTTGCAAGCCAGTAAGTAGATCTGTGGTCATATCACAGCTCAGCTCAGGCAGTCCTGTGTGTGTGTGTGTGTGTGTGTGTGTGTGTGTTTGTGTGTCTGTGTGTGTTTGTGAATACAGCTGGTATTCCAGCAGGCCACACACATTCAATTTAAATCCCCTCTCTCCCTCTGCGGTCATTACCCTGGCTTTATCCTGTAGATTAATTCCATACTAACTGTTTTTTTTTTTTCTTCATGAAGGAGAATAAAGGAACTGCTCATTAACAGAACACACAGATCTCATGCAGATCTCACTCAGTTTCACACAGATCTCATGCAGATCTTACGTAGCTCTCACTCAGCTCTTAAGCAGATCTCATGCAGATATCACTTTGTTCTTACTCAGGTCTCATGCTGATCTCACTCAGACCTCACAGACCTCATCGCACAGAGGTCTCATACAGATTTCATACAGATCTCACTCAGCTTTCACTTACTGGAGCATTCAGGTGTGTGTTAATACAATGCCAAGAGGGAAAGAAATAAGCAATGATCTTAGAGAAGCAATCGTTGCTGCAAGGGTTATACCACCATTTTCAAACAAAAGGAGTCAGACGTAGAGTCAGATGTAGAGTCAGATGTAGAGTATGGAGTATGACAGAGGTCAGAATAGAAATGCAATGTGTGGGGAACAAATGAGATCAAAATGGAGATACAGTGTATGGGACACAAAAGGAGTGAAATGGGGCGTACGGATATGAAAGGGGTCGGAACTGGGATGAGGATAAATGAAGGTGAAGGTCACAATATGGCATAGTATTTCTGGGATACAAAGAAGAACAGAAATGAAAGCATTCCCAGCTTAAAGAAGAAAACAGATCAAATGATATGGTGAAGTGGCAATGTGAATAAGAAGAAGAGGCTGTAAAACTGGAGATCTGCAACAGCACATTATAATGAATGTATTTTTATGTAACACCTGTAGGGGGACTGCAGACGGGCTGGTGGGGCCAAAATAGAAAATAAACAATTAAAACTTATCAGAATCTGCGAGAGCTCTGCGTGGTGACAGCAGGATACATTTATGCAGGTTCTTTGGCCTCTCTGATTTCAATGTACATTCTTCTAAAGCCCCGCCCCTTCCTCAATTTCACACTTGCTTGCTCATGGTGCTTAAAAGATGAACTGATATACTGTAGTACTCTGTAATAATTGTTTGTTGTTGTTGTTGTTGAGTTATTTCCTGCCCACATTTTAAATCACAAGCTCTTGATAAACCTTCTGATCATTTCATGCACTTCCTGTTTGCCAACATCTTGCAAACTTTCACTGAGTCTTCTACAGAGCATGTGGCAGCTGGTACAAACATAAGTGTGCCAAATTATTCATAAACTAAATATGTAGCATCTTGGCAGATGTATTTATCCAAAGCAAAGCCAGGCTGTTGAAAACATCTTTCCCATCTTTTCTCATCTTTCCTCTGATCCTGTAAAGCCTAAACTCTGCACAATGGCTCATTCTATGGTCTAATTAAAGCAACAAGTGTTTCTCGACGTCCCCGAGACAGCAGAGACCTCCGACGAGCCTCTCAGGTATCAGCCCCAAGCTTTTCAGGGGGTTACTTTATGAAATCCAGTCTCTCTGGCAGGATGGCCATCATATCCAACCTCTTAATCACATTCCGGGGAAATTTATTTTGGCCGGGATAAGAGATTAGGAAGACGGCATGGCTCAGGTTGCTGCGGGTTTAATGAATGGGTAACAAGAGTCCAGGAAGAGGATGCAGGAGACGAGGAGGAGGAGGAGGAGGTTAAAGAGCAGCAAGAAGGAGAAATTTAGAGCAGGGATTTATTGTTGCTGCCAATGTGGAGACTCTGAGGGCAGACGACTGAGATTCTGAACAGAAAATAAGGTCTGTTGTTAAAAAAACTGATAAGTGAAATGCACACCATGTTCCACTTAAAAACAGTCAGTACATGTTTGCTTTTAAACTCGAGCCAGTATGATAATGTCTTTACCAGAATTACTGAATCCCCACAGGTCCAATGAGGCCATATAAGTACACCATCTTTAATGCACACAGGTAGAATTTGAGACGGCTAGACTGCAACAGAGCCGGAGATTTCAAATTGGATTGTTTCCCACAATTCATTTATTTCGCACATGATTATTTTTGGAGAAAAAATATTTGTACAACAATGTACCTAATTAATTTCTCTTTTACATGTGACGGATAAAACATAATTAATGCATTTTTTAATATTATTACATAATTTTTCTTTACACATGAATTTTAAACACAGTATATTTGCTTTCACACAATGGTTCAATTCCTTATGTATTTTATACTTAAGTTATTTTTACATATGGTTGTAACGGGTTCAACCCTATGTGCATAGGACACGGACACGAGGCGAGGTCTTATGGGAAAAAGGGTAATTTATTTAGGAAAAATGGGGAAGAAAAGGGTTAAAGGAGGGAGAATGGAAAGAAAGGGAAGGAAAGAATGTGCACGTGCTGGTCCGGGGGCAGTGCCTAGCTGGCATGCAGGCACACAGCTGGGGATATGTGGCGGTGGGCGGAGTGGCAGTACGGAGAATGTGGAGGCAGTGCTCCTGCACACTCCCTCATGATGGTGCTTCTCCCACTGTCGATGGCCGGCCTGGCCCCTCTCAGCTCTCTGTGGGCGCGCTGACGTCCTCGCTGACGTCCGTCGGCTGGGCGGCTTTCCGGGCTGGGATCTGGGGCCTTAACGCAAACCTCCTCGCGGCCTTTTCCTCTTTGGCGGCGGGGCTGCGAAGGCGGGCTCGGCGCGGGAGTGAAGGTGCAATTCTTTCCTGCGCTGTTCTTAGCACGGAGATCAAAGGGCGGAATTCCAGTGACCTTTATTTAAAAGTCCCTGGGGCGGGTCACATCGCCCCACTCGCAGGCTAGTCTCTCCTGCTCCACCGCATTACGTACTTCCTAGACCCCGGACTAAACTCAGCGCCTTGCTTTTACAATGCGGAGCAAGCCCGCGATCCTATTAATGTTAATTATCGCCAGCTGGCCCGAAAAGGCGGCTCCGTCCCTTTGCATACCTGCAGAAGGGGGTGCCGCCCTTCTAGGGAGCATATGGAGTGAGTGAGGAGCGACAGTAGGTTTGGGCGCACGCCCATCACAGACGCACGCCGTGACAATGATTTATTTTGCTTTTATTTATTTATTTATTTTTATTTATTTATTTGTAAAATAAATAAATAGTTTTAACGCGGGCGGCACAGTGGTGTAGTGGTTAGCACTGTCGCCTTGCACCTCCAGGGTACAGGTTCGATTACCAGCCAGGCTCGATTCCTGTCTCCGTGTGCATGGAGTTTGCATGTTCTCCCCGTGCTTGGTGGGTTTCCTCCGGGTACTCCGGTTTCCTCCCACAGTCCAAAGATATGCAGGTTAGGCTAATTGACATTCCAAAATTGCCTGTAGTGAGTGTGTATGTGTGTGTGCCCTGCGATGGATTGGCACTTTGTCCAGGGCGTAACCCGCCTCATGCCCTAAGTCTCCTGGGATAGGCTCTAGGTCCCCCGGGACCCTGAATACAGGATAAAGAGGTATAGAAGATGAGTGAGTGAGTGATTCACGTGATCCGGCTACATCAGGTGTCCCATAACCATCAGTGACCTATGAGAAATTCCTCCCTCAATCCCCCTCTCATTAATTAAATGGTAAGAAGGGAAACATGCAGACACAGCAGGGATTTAATCTGTGTACACAGTTAGGAACAAAAGCTCGGTTTGAAATCAAAGCCTTCCAGTATGATTCTCTTGATAATAGAAAAAACAAAACAAAAAAGAAAATCACAAACAGCTCCGGGGAAGTAAACAAGAGCTCTGGCATGTGTTTGCTCGCATGTTTACACGCTCGTCTGTAGAGACGAGGCTAGCCGAACCCTGATTTGCATTGATGCTGCTGTATTTATCATCGAGCAGATGTTCTGGAGTGTGTTTGTGTTTGCGAGCATCGGGTTACTGCAAGCGCTCGGTAACGTTCAAGGCGACAAGGTGATGAGAGAGAGCAGGTGGTGCAGGCTTTGAGCGCCGTGACCTCAGAACGTCGGTGTGTTGACCCTTGAATTACGCCATCAGAAGCGATTATATAGCAGGGAACCAGGTCATTTTCAGAACGCCTCTTCCACCTAGTGTTACCTAAAGTGTTGGTGAAATCACCGACTCACAAATATCTGCTGGTTGCCATGGTTTCCTTCCTAGCACATCAGTACTGATGTCTGCACTTGCGCATTCTCTGTCAAAAGGGCTAATTCTGCCAAGCAAAAATGTATGTTCCTAGGATTTATGCCAACTAGCAGAATGTTGCACTTAGCCCCAGGTTGTTAATGCAATGATCACTTTCAGCCAGGGTTCACATCTCTAATCATGTCCATGTCCTTGTCCCATGTACCATGTCAATGACTAAACTCCCTATTTATTCTTTCAATCTACAATTCTTGTCACATTTATGCTTTAGTTTTTACACAACTTTTAGTTTTACATATGGTATGACAATCCCTGCTATCCGTTATCACCCAAATGAGGATGGGTTCCCTGTTCAGTCTGGTTCCTCTCAAGGTTTCTTTCTATTGCCATCTCTGAAAATCTTGGCTTGCTCATCAGGGACAATCTTATCATTTTGATTCGTATAAATTCACATTGCATACAAACTTCTATAATTTTGATTGTGTAAAGCTGCTTTGCGACAATGACAATTGTTAAAAGCACTTTACAAATAAAATTGAATTGAATAGAATTGTTTTCTCTTTTGATTCTTGTGAATATACAATTCCTTTGACATCAATAGTTAAATTATATACACAATATATTTTTACAGATTACATACAGTATATACTGTATATACAGTAATAATAGCGCTATCCTTAACCCAAGGATTACACCAGGAACGCTGAAGCTAAGAGGCAGCAAAAATGAAAATAGCTCTCAAGCTTGAATAAAAAACCCAGAATGCCAAGTTTAGATGAACATTCCCATAAAAAAAAGAAGAAAAAAAAACTGTTGGTTTGTGTCCACCTGGGAAAATTCCTCGGGATTGATAACACTGCTGTAACAGCCTTGACTCAGTGCATGATTGAAACCCATCATGAACAACCTTCATCAGACTGCTGAGGGCCAACTCCATGTCCTGAGTTGCGTCTTTTCTTTCACCTTTGATTGTTTAAGGGAACATTGTATGAACCTGGGATCCTGATAGAATATCCTGTTCACACACCAGCTGCTTAGATCCTTTTAATCTTATGTGACGCCACATATTCATTACAAATGCTAATACGGCATTTTATTCCTCGCCTCATTACTGAGCACTTTCCGAACGCTCTGAGGTGTATGAATATAGGTAGAACAGATCATTAGCAGCACATGTGATGCAGAAAAATGATACTCACGTATTCTCCGTACGTGTCCTGCACTACAGGGGGTGGCGGTCTGTATCCTACAGGCGGTGGAGCTCCACGTCCTCTCTGCGCTCTCCCTCTGGTAGACGGAAGGCGGCTTGGTGGAGCTCCTCTGGGCGCTGCCCCGCGAGGAACCACAGCCTGGGGTGGAGGAACACCTCCTCTACTCCTGCAAATGACCACAAACAAAACAAATGAATAAAAAAAATAAATACTGTAAAAATTCATTTGTATTCCAGCAGAATCCCTTATAACGTACATTTTTATCTCATCATAGACCTGAGGGTTAAGGGCCTTGCTTAAGGGCCCAACATGGGGAACTTGGGACC
Source organism: Clarias platycephalus (assembly GCA_030068275.1). Classification (NCBI taxonomy): domain Eukaryota; kingdom Metazoa; phylum Chordata; class Actinopteri; order Siluriformes; family Clariidae; genus Clarias; species Clarias platycephalus. Next base: position 3,344,208 of record JAQQZT010000012.1, on the reverse strand, counting down.
TTCTGGACCATAATCCAATGCCTTAACCATTCAGCTAGCCCTGCCTACTTGGTACTGTGTCTTGTTTTTGTACTGAAAACATCAGTGAAAAGTAAAAAGTGTGAAAATCAGATCACAGGAGAGCAGAGAGAGGGAAAAAAAAAAAAGCTTGCTTCTTACTAATTAAACTAAGATAAAGATGTGCTAACTGCTTGTCACTAAGGTAAGCGCATGGGAAATTTCCAGATAGTCATTTTTAATGTGCAGAAATGTCAGCAAGCCTAAAAATATGACTTTTTAAAAAAAGACGTTAATCAGTATTATATCTCTCCTTCCGTATTATATCTCGCCTCAGTAAGAGACGTGGAGGCTGGGTCTGTAGGAGGTGTGTAGGAGGAGGACATGACTGTCTATCTGCAACATCAGTCTCTCCACATGGTAATGAGCTGAACGTTCAGAACAGACTGTACGGCTGTAAAAAAAAATAATAATAATACATGTGGCACTAATGAAGAAGACAATCTAAGAGTCACAAGCTTATAATATTTTTATTGTGCATATCTTTCGGTAACACATATTGTGGCAATGTTTCTGTGTAAACGTTATGGACGTTCTCATAAATTTCCTTGACTTCCTTAGATATTTCTGCGTTTTAGTAGGAAAAAATATATATATTACTGTATATATGCAACAGTATACTAGTTAAAGTTTTCGGTTTCAGTGAGCTGGCATCATGTTGCTCATATGTTAAACATATTTTACGAACATCCTGATTTTCTTTCTTTATCTTGCGATTTTATCTGTGAGTCATTTGAATCTGTTCATTAGGGATAATTTTACCTCTCTAGCTGGATTTCTGTTGCTGAAAATGTCATATGACAAAAAAGTTAAACTTTTCATCTGTGCGCTTACTTTTTAAATTTTTTATTTATTTTAAAGCTTCATCTCAGACTTCAATGTTAATCCACCGTCTGTATTTCTGTAAACATTCTCAATGAAAAAAAAAAAGAACAGCTGTCAGTCACCACATGTTTTCTCTGTGTGTCGATTGATCTGTGATCGGGCCCAGTTGTGAGACGGGATATTTACCCAATTTCTCGAGCAGTATGAGCACAATCAGAGACACACACACAGTCTCTTATTCTTAATCAATCAAATCTCCAGGTTGAGTATCTGACCACCGGCTGGCCAAAAGAAGAAAAAAAAAAACAACAACCCAGAACGAATCCGCTCACAAGTGTTCCCTTGAATATAAAGGTCACATCGATCTGTTTGTGTGTGTGTGTGTGTGTACATGTCAGTGTGAATCCGTACCTTCGGCTAAGCCTACACGAGTGTTTATTAATCGCCTCATGCTGTAATGTGTGCAAATATACACACCCAGTGTGAGGCACCAGGATGAGGTTAAATCAGTCTAATTACGATCCTGGCTTGATTTATCTGTGTGGACTTTAGAAAAATATTCAACTTTTAATCGATATCGCCACGCTATAAAGGGTATTGCATTAACCATTAGAATAGTTTTAATAAGTATTTAGTGCTCATTCAAAATAAATCACGTACATACTGTACAGGTACACCGATCAACTATAATTAACATTAATACATTAATACTGATTGATCAATTTAATACCTGTAAACTGGTGACTGGATTATGGGCACTTAAGGCTCTCTCATGCCCGCACAGATCAAAGCCAATGCTGAAAATATCAAGAATGGCACAAGAACATCCAGTGCATTACAGCTCACCATGCAAAGGACCCAGACCTGACGGCCTTCAAACAGATCCCGATCCAGTCAAGTAGCCGCCAGACAAACATGCCTGATTCATAGAGGTTAAATATTCGTTTCTTTTTTGTATTTGTGCATTTTGATGAATTGATGAGGTGTGGCCTCTGTACCTGTCAGTCTCAGTGGAGGAGGTGTGGCCTCTGTACCTGTCAGTCTCAGTGGAGGAGGTGTGGCATCTGTACCCGTCAGTCTCAGTGGAGGAGGTGTGGCATCTGTACCCGTCAGTCTCAGTGGAGGAGGCGTGGCCTCTGTACCCGTCAGTCTCAATGAAGGAGGCGTGGCCTCTGTACCCGTCAGTCTCAGTGAAGGAGGCGTGGCATCTGTACCCGTCAGTCTCAGTGGAGGAGGCGTGGCCTCTGT
>JAQQZT010000012.1:3229527-3240312 GCA_030068275.1 Clarias platycephalus | reverse complement strand
CACTGATGACGTGTACTCCTCCAAGTCAGTGAAGTCGCCGTAAGTTGCAGCCTCCCTAAACATGTTCCAGTCAGTGCTTTCGAAACAGTCCTGAAGAGCAGAGATGGCTCCTGCTGTATTGATGTATTACAAAGACTAGAGTCTGTTGTTTATTTGTAGTGTATCATCATAATAGTTAGTTATGAGCACAACTACTCCAAGAGCACAACAATGACTCATCCAGGAGCTCATAAAAGAACCCAGAACAACATCTAAAGAACTGCAGGTCTCATTTGCCTCAGTTAAGGTCAGTGTTCAACAATTAAAAAAGACATGGGAGAGTGCCCAAGGAAAAAGGCACTGCTGACCAAAATAAACCGAAAGGCTCATCTCATATTTGCCCAAAAACATTTTGAATCTCCTCAAGACTTTTTTGGCAAATATAAGGTTTTGGAGTTACCTAGTCAAAGTTTAAACATAAATCTGATTGAGGTGGTGTGGCATGGCCTTAAACAGTTCGCTCATGTTCGAAAACCCTCCAGTGTAGGGGAATTAAAGCCATTCTACAAAATCAATGGTCCAAATTCCTCCAAAGTGAAGTGAAAGACTCATTGGCAGTTATTGCAAATTCTTGATTTCAGTTGTATGCCAAAAGACTGTATGAAAAAAAAAACCCTGCATAATAGTCAGCAGGTGGCAATATTACCACTTTCTGGTTATGCCAGCCAGAGATATAGTGAAGTGCAATGTACAAATATTTGTGGTACAATGTAGAGGACTGTAAATTTACTTAGTTACTTAGGCACCTGGAAATAATAGTCTTGATTGCAAAAGAAAGATTTTGCGAAAGATTTGTTGGATAAAGGCTCCTTTAGGTGTGAGATCAGGCATCCTCTTAAAGGAAAAAAAAAAACACTACACACTTTTAGCACTGATTTGTCAAATGGGCCTCAATCCACCCAGTCAGCTTCTTGTGGCTTGAGTGGAACAAAGTGTTTGTCCAAATTAATTATTCCTGCTCTGCTTAGAAGAACATTAGAGAAACATTTGTCCATCGTTATTATTCTATTTTCATCGGCATAAGGTACATTTTATGGTTTTTGTTAGGTAGTTTGAAATTAAGTACATAGTTTAAACTATAGAATGTATTGTCTAATGTGTTGCTGCTTAATCTTATGTACCTCACTTCTAGTATAATGGCTCCGTAGATTTTGGCCTATTTTCAGAGTCTCTGTGTAACAGCTAGAATCAACACACCAGGTTTGAATAATTCCAAACCAATAATGGTGCCTGTCTTTGTTCAGACAACAATTTAGATTTGTTTTTGTTTTTTGTTTTGTTTTTGACAACCTGAAGTTTTGTTGAAGACAAATAAAAATGGTCCTAAACACCTTTAGTGTACTGGTACCACATTTGCAATACAGTAGTATAGAAGACTGTGTGTACTGTATGATATAATAAAAGTATATTTTTACTAACCACAAAGTGTACTTTTTTAGTATTTGGTATTGGCCAGAAGTATAACAGCATGCTACTGCTGCAATAAGTGAATATATTTACAGTATATTGTAACAAAGTAAAAAATATATATATAATAACAGTAATTTACTTACAGATATACTCAAAATCCATTACAGATATACTAAAATTTCATTACTTTCAGGTATGTACGTTAGTACACATACAGCCATATACTTTAAGTGTACTAAATATATTAAGTGTACTTCCACTTTAGCATACAAACATATATTTAATAATCCAAAAATTGTGCTTTTGTGCTTTTAATATACTAAGCATACTTTTTTTTTTTAAAGTTGGACCTGTAGTTAGCAACAATTTTCATTACACTTCTGTCCTGCCCTCCTAGCATTCCCCCTCCCACTAACCACACATATATGCAAATCAGAGAACAGGTTCGAGGCAAATTCATTGCGTGCATACACATTTTTGTGATGCCAGTTGTCAATCTGCTTTCAGGAAGGTGAAGACCATTTGTTCTATTGTAATCTTAAGTATTCTAGGTTAAAGAAGAAGACACCTGGATCACCTCAGAAATGCTTACTCTTTCTCACTCTTTCTTCTAGACCAGACTGACAGCTTTTCTTTCTTTTCTTGGAATGTTTTAAATCAACAAGATTTATGCATAACAATTTCACTTAGAGTAATGTCTCTTTCAAGGGCAGCATTGGTGCATTTTAAGTTAAGTCACGTCAACTTGACTTCTTGTTAGTTAATAAGAGTAATAAGAGTCTTCACAGACATTCAGTCTTTAGTCATTTTTTAACATCGATTTGGACAACATAACTTCTAAGCAGAACAATTGGTGATGGTTTATGATATTTTGTTTTATTCCAAGAACAAGGAGAGCAGCTCAGACAAGTTGGTTAACACACAAGGATTATCTGTAAATAGTGTGTGACTCCTCAGCTACAGTACATTCTTCTTCCTAAAAAGAGCGTTCATGAAAGGGTTTATTTAATGTATTGTTCCACATTGTTACTTCAAGGTATTAAAAGTATTCAATGTTTTTTTAATCTTTCTTTTTTTTTTAATGATGCATGAAGTAAAGATAAATTAAACAATATTAAGTGGCGACAGTTGTGGGTAGTAACAAAGAAGAATTAAAAAATACTTTCACCTCTGGTCATAACCCATTGCAGGTAACTAGTACACACACACACACACACACACACACACACACACACACACACACACACACACACACACACACACACTCGCATGCACCACATCAGGCTGTACCACATGTCATACCCCATGTCATACAGTTCTACAGTACAGTATATATATTCTCAGTGTTATGAATGATCTCTGGTTTATTCTGTGGAATTTTTGTAGTGTGAGTGATTTTACTAACTGCGTTGCTCTATAAAGTTAAACGTGCGTTTTTTTCAACCCCCTCCCCCCCGCCCCTCCCTTTCCATTCAGTCCAAAAATATGCAGAATATGGAAACAGGGCAGTAATTAGGTTTGACATAATTCACGCGATGACAGTAGAAAAATGAATGAAAGGAAACTGAGTGTGTGAATGTTAACAACATTCTGGAATTTTATTTTCTTTTTACCTATGTGCTTAGTGCCACCCTTTTTAAGCTGCTTCCTTGTCTAACTGCTAATGTTGCCCATTTCTAAATCCACCTCTAACTCTTTAACTGTGCCCTGTGACATGACTATTGTAACATAAATGATCAGTAAACCTACTGGAGAAGTAAAACATACATCAGCACATTTCTGCTTTCTTTTAAAATGATTTGATGTCTAAATTCAATCCACTCGTCCTGCACTAATCCAAGTGTACTAAATACTTAGGGATACATTTTGTTTCCTCACAGTATTTTGCAACTCAGACATATATCACATTTTCGGCCATAGTTTCTATCACCATCTTGGCAGCAGGCTGCTCAGGCTGAACTGGAGGCTTTAGACGTTCCTCGACATGACGCACGCACGTCAGCTTCCTCAGTGATCTCCTCATGATCATCTGCTTCACCAGTTACGCTACTGACAAACAGAAAACAGACAAACATACCTTTTTGGGGAGGTGTTTTGCGTGTGTGTGTGTGAGAGAGAGAGTGTGTGCGTGCGCGAAAAGAGAACAAACAAAGAGAAACGACAAAAATAACTCTTTTTCTAAGTCTAAGTCTCTTTTCCATTTCCATCTTTTGTATTGACCCGGGATTTAAACAGCCTGATTCCCCCTAATGTGACCTCATACAAGGTGAACCCTCTCCGATTCGTACAACATGACTTCTAAGCAGGATAAGTTGTGATGTTTCAATACATTCTGTTTTATCTGTAAATGGTGTGTGTCTGCTCAGATACATTCTTCTTTGCTTCCTACCCAGAGTACAGTACCTGTGAGAGGGTGTGTTCGATGCATTGTTATGGGATGTTATTTTTTTTAGGTATTGAAGTATTCAAATGTTTGTATTTAGCTTTTTTTTTTTTTCAAGGGTGCATAAAGCCCAGAAAAAAAATGAAACAATATAAAGTGATGAAGGTTGTGATATTAGTATTCGCAACAATATGAAATTACTGGCACACACACACACACACACACACACACACACACACAAACATTCTGTCATGCATTACGAAGAATTTGGAAACATCAATCAGGCTGCACCACAAATGTCTTTGGCCTGTGGAGGAACCTGTAATACCTGGAGGAAGTATGAGGAAGGCATTCAAGGTCTGAAGAGTCAGTGTGAATAGCAGCATAGACAGATAGATAAATGAATGAATGAATAAATAAATAAAGCCAATTTGATTATATGCATATTATTCAACTCATCCTGCATATCTTCATCTTTTGCACCTAACGGCTTTAACTTTTTCTTATTTATTATTTTATTCAATGAGCATCAGGATATTTTACACTCCTAATTAAGAGTCAAGACTAATCCATTTCCCCTCAGCGGTGTGTAAACTGGTTATATATTATTCTTAATCATTTCACACAAAACAGAATAACGAAATACGACGGTGAAACTGTAGAGAACAGTATATGTGCAGTGGTTTGAATGATCTGTGGTTTATGATGTGGCCTTTCAGAGTGTGAGTGATTGCATTGCTGTATAAAGTTAGATGCGCACCTCCCTAGTCATGCAATATATAAAAATGCTTGAGAAACTGCTTTTTTTTTGTTTACTTTTATAGCAGCGTGAATAAAATGTAGTTTAATTAATAAATGATAATAAATATTCTGTATATGTGGTTGGTCAGATTTAAGAGAACATATTAGTTATAGCTCGCCTGAAAATATAACATTTTCTATTGCCGCTTTTACTAAACTTCATTTCTAACTAGTTTGAATTCTGATGGAAAGGTAGGACCAGTTCATGTAGTATTTGTTTGTTTAGTCTTTTTTTTACATTCCTTATCAACACTAAACATAGCAAGTATACACTCGCCTTTCCCTCATGATTGCACAAGGAAGTGGTAAGGTATGCACAAAATGTAACAGTTGAACTTAACCAAATAAGAAATTAATCCCATGTTCAGGGTGGAAACAGGTTTTAACATGGTAAACTGATTTAAAGGAATCATTTACATCATGTACTCTGAGTGAAAAAAATGCCTCTTATTCTAAAGTCACAGGGCTAACCACTATGCCACCACACTGCTTGGGTGAAATAATAATTCATTAAACAAGTACTTCTGCATTTCTAATTATTGATTAATTATTTGCTCTTTGTTTTCTTGAGCATTGTTCTACCATTTTTTTAATTTCTTTTTCTTTCTGAAACAAGGTGGTAGGACTGTGATTTTTTTTTTTTCTTTCACAAAAATGACTGGGTGTAGTGAGTATTCTTAGCATCTCTCAAAACATGTTTAGATGACTCTGTTACAACTTGTTTATTCTGAATAAGGCAAATAAACCCCTTCTGAGTTGGGATTGATGAGGACTGGCTTAGATAGTGACCTAACTAGGTCTTTAAATCCATCTAAGAGACACTATGCAAAGATGACAAAAACAGTTCTGACCAGCTACCATCTACTTTGATGGTTCCAAGCACTAGTGCAACACTAGAAGTACATTAGTGTAGCAGGGGATTGTATAGAGAAATAATGGACGTTTTTCCTGCTGTCATACATCCACGGTGTATATCAAGAAACTCAATTTCCCAGACTGCTATTCAGCCTACAAACATGGAAGGCATGGTCTACAACATGGACTTTCTCCAGTTAGGATCTCCTGATTACTAACCGGCAACACCTGTGTTCAGTCAGACAGCACCTAATTAAAAGAGAGTCATAGTTCTCAAGTATTTCTGTTCTAGCCTGAAATTAACAAGTCGTTGTTTGTCTGTGACATCTTAAAAATGTTTAAGGCTGAGCTGCGAGCCACAAATGCACTGCTGTCTTGTCTTTTCAAATTTTATTTGTCACATACATAGACATACACAGTGACGTAAAGTAAAAAGTAAAAGCTTATTTATAAGAAATAAATATGAATAAAAAGAAATATAATAGAAAATAAAATGTAGCTAGGTAAGATAAGTAAGAAAATATGTCTGTACAAATAAAATATTCTGAGCAATAGAAAAAATATAGAAAATATGGAATTTTTTGGAAATAAAGAAAAATGACTGGGGGGTGTGCAAATATGCATGAAAGTGACTTATTATTAAAGTGACTTGTGTGCATGATACAAGAATGAAACATAAATATAAATAAGAAGTGTGCGTGATTGTGTCCATAAGTGTCCATGGGTGTTCAGGATGAGTGCGAGAGCCAATGTCATGATTGTGAATGTGTTAGAAAATGGTATTAGTCATGTGTGGTGTTGTGGTTGAGAGACCTTATCACTATCGTTATAGGCATCGGTGCGAGACCTCAGAGTGTCGCGGATGGTTTTATCCACCCACAGCTTCTGATTGGGAAGCGTTCAGATGGTCGTTTTTTCCACTGTGTCATCCGCTAGTTTCCCGACGAATCCCACAACTGCTTCCGTAAACATGTTGATGTCATCTGAGCTGTTTCGGAACATGTCCCAGTCTGCGTCATTGAGTGCATCCTGTAACGCGGCCACCGATTGGTCCGTCCAGCGTGCGACCTCCCTCTGAACCGAAACTTCCTGTTTGTATTTTGGCATGAGGAAGATGGCGGTGTGGTCGGATTTCCCAAATGGAGGGCGAGATTGTGCCTTGTAGCCGTCCATGACTGTTGTATAACAATGGTCCAGTGTTCTTTGCCCATGGTGGGGCAAGTGTTGATAGAAGTTCGACGCTGCGCGTTTGAGGTTGGTATTGTTGAAATCCCCCACGACAATAAGCACAGCCCCCCGTGTTGTGTCTGGTGCTGTGTGCGTACCTCATGCAGCTCGCATAAGGCAGTGTTCGTGTCCGCTTGTGGTGGAATATAAACGGCGCTGATTATGACCGACGTAAACCCCCGAGGAAGGTAGAAAGGACGACACATGATGGACAGTAGTTCCAGGTTTGGTGTGCAGGAGCATGTGAGCGGAACAACGCTGTTGCATCAGCTGTTGTTTACCATTAAGCACACGTCGCCTCCCCTTGACTTCCCCGAGTCCCGTGTCCTGTCCATGTGGTGAACCAAGAAGAACACGGCCGGCTGGATGGCGTGGTCCGGCACCGCTGGGTTCAGCCATGTCTCGGTGAAGCAGAGGAGATTGCAGTCCCGAATGTCTCTCTGGAACTTTACCCTGGCCCTGAGGTCATCGAGTTTGTTCTCCAGTGACTGGATATTGGCGAGCAGGATGCTAGGCAGAGGTGTGCAGTGTGCACGGGCCTGTTCCTGACGCCAGCTCGTTTCTCTCGGGGCCGCTGCTTCGTGTCGCGTCCTTTGTTCTCCCTCAGGATCTCACTCGGCCAGCTTGGATCCGGAGTTAAAAACTTTGAATTGTGAGTATATTGTATACGAATAGAAACAAGAGTGTCTCTATCATACCTAATGTACTCAATGGTGATGAATTTGCCTGTTTTAGATTAGTGAAAACTAACTTAAAAAACAAAGAAAAGGGGGTTGGAGCAGTCGTGACCCTTTGAACCTTGGAACCTTTCTTCATCAGAAGTGGGACTTTATCCTCACATGGCTGCTTTCAGTGGACCAAAACGGTGAAAGTCCGAAGGCGTATGAGGATGCACATCTGCATACTTCTGCCCACCCTGTTGACTTTGTTTGAGGACTATAGGGTGGATGCTTTAACTCCTCAAACAAAGTCAACAGTGTGGGCAGAAGTATGCAGATGTGCATCCTCATACGAGATCACAACGGAGTTTAGTCTTCAGCTCTTCAATAAGTGTCTCACTGTAACAAGCACTGTTGATTGTTTAAACTTTTTCCTGATAATGTTCAAATACTAATCCGTGAGGATCCCAAAAAAACTGTAAAGCATCAATTCTCCAGCTGATGGTTGACTTTAGAAACTTTTCTTGGTCAGTGATTGAGGATGTTTTCATTCCATAACTCTGCTGTTTACACTCAGGCTTGTAGGTGATAACTCCACAGCAGTGACTGGGGAGACAGCATCCTTGAACGGTAAGTGCTGATAAGACAGTGCAGCCAACAGAAGTCTTAAGTTTTATTGTGGATCATTTTTGACTCACCCTTGTATTTGTGCGGAATGATAATAATAATAATGTTGTATAAAACATTATAACAAAAACGTCTCATATCTCAGGAAACAAGCTCTGTAAGGTTTTTGATTGTGAAGTGGGAGGAGCTTAAAGCATTACTAAGTCACTAAGTTCTAGGTAATGCAGTGGTTTAGAAGAAACAGAAACCTAGTAGTTACAGTATCTTTCCATAGTATTAATAATATTAAAAAACATTAGCATTAATTGTTTCATTTAATAATTATTAAAAATCCATAAAACTGGCAATGGAATTCCTAATAATCCTTCGAATATTTATGTTTAAGCATTGAAAAGAAAAGGGAATATGCAGTTGATCAGATTTAAGAGAACATATAAGTTATAATTTACATGAAAATATAAAATGTCCTATTGCTGCCATTACCAAACTTCATTTATGTAGTATTTGTTTGTTTAGTCTGAAATAGGCTGAAACATTTTTTACTGATAGAAACGTTGTAAACTGATTTAAAGAAATTCTTTACATCATTTACTCTGAATGAAAAAATGCCTTTGGCTTTAGCAAGGGTTGGGGGTGGTTATTAAACTCTAATGTATGTTATGAACAAACCACACACACACACACACACTATGTTTGGGAATGCCAGTTAGCCTAATCTGCAAGTGTTTGCACTGTGGGAGGTAACCGGAGAAAACCCACCAAGCACAGGGAGAACATGCAAACTCCAACTGAATTATGATGGAAAGGTGCGACCAGTTCAAGTAGTATTTATTTGTTTATATTCTTTATCAACACTAAATATAGCAAGTATAAACTCACCAACCACTTCACCATACACTCATGATGCTACAAGGAAGTGGCATGGTATTCACAGAATGTAACGGTTGAACATAATATTGAATAATAAATCAATCATATGATCAGGAGGGAGGGGGCATTATACATATTAACATGAGCGAGCAGTCGAGACGCTGCGCGCACAGAATCGAGCTGTTGAGCGCGCAGTGGGGACACTGCACGCGCATAGAGTGCTTTGTCTGCTCTCAAAATGTCAAACCCCGCGCTCAGAAAGGTGGCAGAAATATAACGCCATAGAATATCTGCTTTGGCTGTTGCCCCTGGGAAACGTGAGGTGTGTTGCAGTGCTCTGACTGTTGCTTTATGAACAGGGTCTAAACAGGATCGTGCAGTGACAGCACTTTTTTCCCGCTAATTCCATACACCAGTTTCCTTGCGCACACAGTGCAATAGCATGCTCCTGGTTGCCGGAGCTTTTGACACCAGCTTCCAAAGGTTCCGTCACTACCCACATCCTCAATCCAAGCCCAGCGTCATTTATTCTTTATGCCTTTATCGATATCTTTAATGTCTTCCCCTGGCTTCATAAACAAAGCCATGACTTACGGTTTGAGTTGCCAGTATGAGACACGCAATTGTACAGTATGGGAGCTAAAAACACCTTCGCGCATGGAGCATTGCCTTAACCTGTATCGATCTATTTGACAAAGCCACAAGGCCCGTCCCTTCCCTATTTCTGGTTGGCTCATCGGCTAGTATGTGTATTATTTGAGTCGTTGAACGTTAAAGCTGCTCTCTGACCTGCACATCTCAGTTTTTTGACACATCTCTCTGTTTTTTACACACACACACAACAGTGTATACATTAAATCTTTCCATTTCATATTTAACATTGATTCAGAATCATTTACATCAATAAACTTATTCTAATTTGTTTTCTAACAAGCTAGTTGTTTTTGTTACTGAGAGCTTTAATGACAGGCTGAAACAAAAGTCTCGCCCAACCACAGCTTAAACGCCAGTGTATCAGCAACCTGCATATTTCCAGTGTAGTAAAATTGTACTATGGGCTATGCAGATACTTTAAATGTAGTCTCAAAGGCAGGAATATTAATTATTAAAGTAATCTACTGTAATACAACAGCCAGGGCAAAACACGAGACCTGCATAATGCCTGGGATTAAACTCTGACATGTTAAGAGCTGTCTGTTGTAATTGTACTAACATGTCAGAACATGATCTAAAAATACCAGCAATTAATGCAGCCAACCCGTTTTACTATACCAACACAGCCTCAAAGAGCTGCCATTGCTCCCTGGCGTTTGAATTTAAATATTTGACATGGGTTTGCCTTTATGTTTAATTTCTAAAGTACTGTATGAGTTTTAACATACTTTTCATCAACAATCTGAACTGTAACGCTCGGCTTTACTTAACTTAGCTACAGAACAACCTGGGTCACTTTGTCCCAAAAAGCAGCGAAGTATAAAATGTGAAAAAAAATGTATATGTGTATTTAAAAGGTTCTATTTTAATGTTTTTTTTTTCACACCTCCAAATCCATTTGTTTCACTCCTCTTCTAAACAGTTTCAGTTTCCATATAAATGGGCTACTGCTGAGACACACCCATCCAGAGACAGTTGAACAACCAGCCAGGGAAGGGGTAATGTAATTTTAGGAAGGCTTGCTTAAACCTTGGTCAATGCAAATGTAAAAAAAAATGAAATAAAAGTGTTCCCTAGTGTTTGTTCACCACTAACATGCGGAGACCATCAGTTTAATTTCACAAGTGATGCTTTAGCCATCCACAGCCATGTGCCCAGAGAGCATAATAATTATTTTAACAGATGTATTCAGCGAATAGACTAAAACAAAATCATGTTTGCTTCAGCATTGGAAACAATATTGTATTAGGCTAACTTTAT
>JAQQZT010000012.1:2998763-3011514 GCA_030068275.1 Clarias platycephalus | reverse complement strand
ACTCACTTTCATTTACTTCTTCTGCACTGATTCGTTTGGCTAAAAAACAAATCAGAAAATTCTCTCTCTCTCTCTCTATAAATAAATAAATAAATTAGCAGCCAAGTCAGATGGAGTTATTGTATGTAGAATAATTTAACATGAAATTGTGAGACAAATTCGCACAGATGAGAAATATTTCACTTTATTTCAAGAAATATATGCAGTAACGTGCAGGGGGGGGAAAAGTACACCCCTTTCATTTTTTTTGTTATGCTCATCAGGGTCTAAATAACAGTTTTTTGGTCTTCACCAAATTCGGCTGTATAATCAAACTAATTACTTCAGTGACAACAACAAACCCACCAGATTTTATTCCGCAGTCAGGCCGAATCTAAATGAACCTTCAGATACCAGAAACTTCCTCAAAGATCAATGAGCTGGAGAGATGCTGTAAAGAAGAAATTTCTCCAAAATAATATGGACTTGATGATGTTTACCTCTGTATTAGTATAGAAAACATTATATATTGAAGCTCAACCCTTTCAAGTCTCTTGTAGACTGGAAGATTTTTTTCTCGGGTTGCCTCTAACACTGACCTGAGTCTCTGCTGGTGGGAAGCATGTCAATAACACAATGCTACCACCACCATGCTTCATAGATGGTACAGTGTTCGGTACAGCAGTGTTGGGGTTTTACTAAATATAGTGCCTTGTTCCAAGGCAAAAAAATATTCCCCTTTCCCACAGGTTTGCTGAGTCTAAAACATGCCTTGAAAGCAAGAATTTTAAAGTTTTGAGCTCATGAGATTAAAACATAAAAAAATAAAATACTGAATCGTTAGGTAATGGACAACTTGTATATTATTAAGGTAAATAAGACAGCATTCTATGTCATTCAGAAATATGTCATTTATGTCATGTTTGTTAGTCTTGCTCATGACCATATTAGAGAGAGTTATGTATGCAATATGTTTCTCATGATATTGCTGTTCTGCAGGATAGTAGTCAAACTGCATACTGTCCCATTAACCACTTAACATCCTCGATATGAGGATGTTAAGTGGTTAATGCTTGTGGCAATAATGACAACAAACAATATGTATTTTTAAACAAACCCCAGTGTACGCCTCTTCCAAATGGTTGAGAAGTAACTTGATAGTAAAAGTATCAATAATGACTGACACTCATTCTCTATAATGCTTATCCTGTCAGAGTCAAGGGTGCCTGGAGCTTATCCTACTCTGGGCACATGAAGGGTATGCCAATCTATCACAGGGCAGGCATCCACACACGCGCACATACACACACACACACACACACACACACACTACGGGCATTTTGGAAACACCAATTAGCCCAATCTGCATGTCTTTGGATTGTGGGAGGAAACTGGAGTATCCAGAGGAAACCCAGCAAGAACGGAAAGAACATGCAAACCCAATGTGCACAGACCAGAAGACAGGATTCAAACCCTCAACTCTGGAGGCTAATCACTACGCCACCATGCTGCCAAGTAGCAATACATGTTCCAAAAATAAATAAATAGAAGCATAAACATCCCAAACAATTAAATGCCTACCACATAAAGACATAAAGATTGAAAAGGCATGCTATTTAGACACAGTCATCTAGCGTCATCTTCTACCTCATAGCATACCTCAAACGAGTACTAGAAATGGCTTGATAAGTTCGGATTTTACACATTATTCTCTAAGATATAGTGACTTAAAATGTGTTCTAACAACAGTTTAATCAGAATGTTAAAGGATAAATTTTCCTTAAGGTTTGGTCCTCAGAGTGAAGGGAGAGCAGATTCTTGAGCTCGGTATCAGACCATTTTTCTGACGTTGTTAGTGTTTTTGTTTTTGTGTTTGCTATTCTTCATTGTAGATATATCACCAGCCTTCAGATGAAACTTATGACGGCGCTCTATACATTCTGACTTCTTACGTCAGGATGTCATAATCTTGTACGTGCCTGTCTGTAAATGTTCTATAAAGGAGTTGTCTAGTGATGAAAGTGAAAAGGAAACATTCCTGGAATGAGAGCAGGTTATTAAGTCATAAACTTCATGTTGAAACCGTCATACAATAGCTACAAATAGAAGCTGACAGAAATTTACAGTTACATTCTTTACATTTCATGTTGTTGCCATACTGCATTCCCAAATCCATTCAGCCTCAGGGGGAATAATTTTTCACCTTATGCAAATCTCTTTTATGGAATTACAAATAATTTGGTGACTACTGTGATTCTGGGTTCTTTATCTTATTTTATTTGTAATTAAAATATTACAATTAGTGGAACTCCTACTCTGATTACTCTTAATTATAATAAATAGTGCATAATTTTGAAAACAGATGCCCTTTTCAAACTCACAGACGGATCGGTTCTGAAGAAACTAGTCCACGCTTGTCCCCACAAAAACATAAGAAATAAATATCTTGGGAGTGATGAAGCAGGTCAAAAATAAGCAATGTTGCAGTGTTATCTCTTACCATTTTTCCAAGCTGTTCTGTCTGGGGTATAGGGACATTTTTTTAAATTGAAATAAATATACTTGTTTGTTTGTTTCATGTCATAAAATTTACTTGTCTGGGTTATTAAATACCAAGCTGCCATCGTGAGCCATTGAGCAAGGCCCTTAAGTATGCCTGCCCTAGGGGGCGCTGTATCATGGCAGACCCTGCGCTCTGACCCCAGCCCCCAAGATGGGATATGCAAAAAAATGATTTAATTGTACAAGTATATGTGAAATAATGGCTTGAACATTACTTCCTTTTACTGCACATCTTTACTAGCGTTCATATAAATGAAAAAAAAGATGTAGCTGTTTATTTGTGGAGCTTAGAGAATAAATGCTCTACAAAATGAGAGACTTTGCACAGAGGGATCCAATTTTCTAACAATTTCACAAAAGAAAAAAACTAATAAGCAGCCACGCAGCACTCTTCACTCACACATAGGATTAGAATAATGACTGAGTAAAATAAACTGCTGATGGGTCAGACAGCGGGATGTTAATCATTCAGACATAATCTCGATTTAATTTCGACAAAAGAGCAGCTCAAATAAATAGATGTTAAAATAATTGTAAAAGAAGAACTCTGTGCGAGACTCGCTGTGAATTTTAAACTTAATGCTGCAACATTAGAAACTAATCTAGCGTAAGCTCTTGGCAAAGGAAAATGGTGATTCTACTGATACCTTTAGCATACTGTATGAGCCAGAAGGTGTGTTTTTTGTGTGTGTGCGTGAGGAAGAGAAGAATGCTACTTGGTAAGCTCGTTTCAGAGAAAATGTACCAGTTCGGGTGTTTGCATAACCGTCAGAACAAAAACAACAAAAAAAAAAGAATATAACAAGGAACTTTCTGATGCGAGAAAATAAATAAGAAAATGATGATAAATGAACAAGCAGGCCAGGTGAGTAACAGGCTCAACCTGTGACACTACTTCTCGCTAAAAAAAAAACATAAGAAATGGTCCACCAAACCAGCTCTGAGCTGTCGTGGAATGGACTCTGGAGGTGTGCTGTGTATCGCTGTTGTGCTACTGTATGTTATCCATGGATTTGACTTGTTTTTCCAGCACAGCCTACATCAGAATGTTCTGTCTGTGTAGTCTGTTCTTTTGGGTCAGACTACACAGACCATCCTTTACTTCCCATGTCCCTCAGTGAGCCTTGGTCGCCCTGCCACCGGTTCACCGGTTTTCCTTCCTTGGACCAGGCCAATCTGACCTCTGTCAAAGTTGCTCAAATTCTTAAGCTTGTCCATTTTTTTTTCCTGCTTCCAATACATCAATTTAAAAAACCGAGCAGAGCCGGCATCTGTTCTGCTTACTGAAAGGGCGTTCGACCCCCGGGGACGACGACCAGTCACACGGGGTCCTGCCGGGTATGCCAATATGTCACGTTGGCATAGATGGCAGGATCCCGTGTTGCTAGTCGTTGGCATTGTACTAAAACTTTTATTGTCAGTTAAAGCATTGTGTTTTAGTATGGTGTTTAACATGCCCTCTTCTATTTCTATTAGGTTGAGTACTTTTAGCCATAAAAAAAAAACACATTGTTGCATTAGCAGTTAATGTGAAGTTTGATATATGATGGGGAATGGTTATTTAAAAAAAGACTTATTAAACTGTTAACACTAATAAGCACTGCTATCGACACACTAGCAAGATATAGTAGGAGGTTGTTTCTACCTTACTACAGTTGACCGGATTTTAAAGTTATTATTTGCTGTCAGTGATAATTAAATATTTGAGAAGTTGTATATTTCCATAAAAAACAAACTCTGGCCTCCCAACTATGTTAAAAGCTAAAAATCTGTTTTACTGTGAAGCTACATTTAAGAACACTTAAACAAAAGTGTTTGTTGGAGCACCATATATTTCACAGCAAGCAGGCTAGCAAAAGGGTTATGGCGGCTAGTTAAAATGAACACACAAGAAGGTACTGCTAGCTAAATAGATGTTAACACATGAGCTTAAGCCAGGCTTGTATACTGCTTGTTATATTTGAAAGGTTAAAAAAAAAAAAACGTCCTCATGCAGTTAATATAAAAACTAGCCGGCAAATTATTATTATGAGCTAATGTTTCCACAGACAAGTTTTGCTAACAGGTTTTGTCAGTGGAGATATTTGCTAGAAATGTAAGTTAGCGAACCTGTACATCTTTGGGAAAATTTCTTGTTCTGAGCTTCATTGTGGTTTAATAAAATATAACTCCTGCATCCTGGCAAGGAAACTCATTAGTATCAGTAACTAGCTAGCGTTGTTTTCTTTAGTTTACTGTATTAATGTAACTGTGCTGTCTTTGTTAACCAGTTAGCAAAACATTCAGCTTAGCTTTGATTTCAGCTTTAGCTTAAACTTTGGTTGAGGTCACACAGTACAGTATGGTGACAGCACCCTGTGAAAAACAGCAGTAATAATGTGTGTGTGTGTGTGTGTGCGTGTGTGTGTGTGCGTGTGTGTGTGTGCGTGTGTGTGTGTGTGTGTGTGTGCGCGTACAGGATAAACGAGGCTCCGACCCATCGTTTTGAGCGTGACGTGGGTAAGAAGACCACACACCATGTGATGTATCCCGAAAGCGCCATCAACCTCCCGGGCGACATCAACCTTATCCTCATCCCATTTAAAACCCTCGACCTGGAGTGGCTCACTAGCGCCCTCACCTCCGGACACATCAACTTGTGAGTACTGCAGAAGTCTGATTCGCTTCTGATGATCAAAAACGTCACCTTCGTTACCTTTATAGTTTTAATGTGTATTTTAAGTTCCTGTGAATGAGCCGTTAGTTAAATAAGCAGTAACATATTTAATTACTGTTAATTAGCACCAACTGACCAATCAGAACGCAGAAACTAGCACTGCGGTTTAATGAGTAATTACTTAGATCATGGCAGTTATGTGTGTGTGAATGTGAAGAGTTAACGTCAAACAAAAATGATGGACCATGTCTCTTTCTCTGTCTGCTTTGTCTCTGCTTCCCTTTTCCCTTTCTTGCCCTGTCTCTCTCTGTTTGTATCAATTTCTTACTGTCTTTCTGTGTCTCTCGTGCTTTCTTTGTCTTGTTGTCTTTCTGTCTATCTCACTTTCTTTGTCTCTCTATTCTTTTGATGTCATTCTCTCTGTCTCTTGTCTGCTTTGTCTTTCTAATGTTACTCTGTTTTTACTGTCATTCTGTCCCTCTTGTCCATCTCTCTTTGCCTGTCGCTGTTCCTCGCTGTCTCTCTCTCTGTCTGTCTGTCTGTCTGTCTGCCTCGCAGCACCTACATGCCAGTTAAAACACTGATCCCCACAAAAAGCACGAATGTGAGTTTGCATTTTTTTTCAGTCATTCTCATTTTTTTTTTTTTTTTTAACTTTTTTCCTCTCACTCTCAGGTTCCTTGTCTTATATTGCCCTGTATGTATGTATGTGTGTGTGTGTCTGTGCGTGCGTGCTTGCGTGCGTGCGTTAGGTGATGGTATATAACCCCTCATTTATGAAGCATGTGCACAAGGTGTGGTTGGAGGATCACGGCCGATATCCATCAACTGGCTTCCTCTCGATCATGTTCGCACTGCACGTCTGTGATCAGGTACTGCCCCCTAGTGTCTAAAATACTACATATTTACCTTATTAGTTCTATTTCTAGTCTTTATTTCATTTTTTTTTTTGCCCTTTTTTGTCTGTTGTTGTTTTTCTTCTTTGTAATAACATAATTTCTCATTTTTCCCATGGATTTCTGTACACTTGGTTTGTTTTTGTGTTTTTGTTTTCAATTTTTGGTTCTTTTTCGCCTTGTTTTTCTTTTTTTTTAGTTTCTCTTATTAAAGTTTTTAGGCAGAAGTAGCTCTGTGATTAAGGCTTTGGACTACCGACTAAACCGAACCACAAACACAACTTCCACTGTTGGGCCCTTGAGGCCAACCAAGGCCCTTAATCCTTAAATGCTCAGATGTATAATGAGATAAAATTGCAAGTCGCTCTGGATAAGGGTGCCTGGCTGGCAAATGCCGTAATTGTAGTATTTTTGTTGTTATTTTATGAACACTGCACATACAGACAATATAACACTGCACATTAAGATCACAGAATTCTTTCCTTGGTGAAGAAAAATGTCTAGCCAAGTCAGGAACGCTCAGCGGGTGACGGAGGTATCAGTCAAGAGGGTCCAGGTCAAGATGCAAACCAGTGGGAACACTCAGGAAGGACAGGAAGGGCAGATTAGATTTTACTAAAAGTCCTTAAAGGGAGGAATATGGAGGAGGAAAGGAAAGGGCTTATACTCCACATTATCTGTTCAACATGGAGGCAGTGGAGCTAGTGTAGGACTGATGGCGCTCAACAGTACAGATGGATAACGATCCGAAACTAGCATGAAATCTCAACCTGACTGAGCTACAAAACTGAAGGCAGAAAGACTCACAAATGTGCAGTGACTGAAGGCGGCTGCAGTAAGGCACAGGATAAGCAGCTCGAGGGAGGAAACACGTCGACAAATCACTGACTGCAACTTCTTGTAAAAAATAAAATAAAAAACTTTGTAAAAAAAAAAATGCCTGTAATTCTTAAGCTGTCGAAGCTGTAGTAACCTCAAGTAATATTGATGATTAGTGATTGATTTTTAAATCCACTGCAGTAGAGCTACGAAAAATGATGTCCAAGTATGTGTTCATGGCCGCATGTCTTATTAATACACAGTGCACACTACCTTCTACAGAGCTCTGTGTGCGTACGTGTGTGATGTAATGACGCGTGAGAGAGATGGGATGCTGTCAGCATGTGATCACCTCATGGAAGTGTGTGATTATGTTTGACCTTACCTTACCGCGTGTGCGTGCGTGCGTGTCCATCATTTTCAATAATCTCCGAGTCTAAGTGCGGCTCTGTGGGCACAACACACCCATTAGACACACTCCCTATAATTCAACACACACAGATTGGATGCTTTTAGTTTCGGGTAAAGAGCTATATCACTAATATGAACAATTCAGACAAAAAAATGCCTGCACTGAGAGGGAGAGACACAGGGACAAATAGCTCTTACATAATCTAGAGTTGTGTTTCAGGTCATTTTCTGTAGGAAAACAAATGATGATTTCAGTAAATGCAAACCAGATGGGATGGCATGTCGCTGCAAACTGCTGTGATAGCCATCATTGTTAAAATATATTTACTGCTTGAACTCTGAGAAGCATTTATGTGAGCTCTAATCTGAGATTCTGTAAATCAGCAGTTTCTGAGGCTGCTCATTCTAATGAACTTATCCTCTGCAGTAGAGGTAGCTCTTGTTGTTCTCACAAGAGTTTATCATAGTATTAGACAGAGGTGGATAATAACGAGTTACATTTACTTGAATAACTTTTTGAAAAAATAAATTTACTTCTATGAGTAGTTTTACTGCACCATACTTCTTAATTTTACTTGAGTAGATTTGCGAAGAAGAAATTATCTACTCTTACTCGACTACATTCGGATCTACCATGTGACTGTGTTTCACCAATCAGAAGTAGCAATAATAATCACATGTAGTCACATGACCACACAGAAACGCTCCATAGCATAGGAAAAAAACTTTCAGCTGTGCCACACACAGACACACAGACCCATCCTACTTTCACCTTCACATACACACACACTCTTTCTCTCTGCTCTACACAGAAACACTGCTCTGTCGCGATTCTTTTCAAATGTAAAGTGCAGGTTAATTTGTTTTATTTTTACTTTACAGCAGTGATTCCGTTAGTGTGTTTTTAAAAATTTAATTTGGTTTACGAGTGTTTTGGAATATGAGCCACTTCCGGAATGAATTCTGCTCGTAATCCAAGGTTCCACTGTATATATTAAAGCATACTGTACATATCTATGTTTTTTGTGTTAGTCCATTTTTATTTTATTTTATTATTGTTATAACAGCTCAAGGAGCAACATGTTTGTGCACTTTCTAAAGATTTTAGTTCTGTTTTTGAATAAAGGGTTGTAAATGAATGCTTTTCTTGTTTGTTTGTTTTTTAAAATCTGATTCATCGATTAATCGAAAAAATTACCGACAGATTAATTGATCATTCAATTAATCGTTAGTTGCAGCCCGAATAAAAAGTATTCTGGGTTGTTTAACACTTTTTCGCTTTGTACATAATTCCCTACATGTTATTTCATACTTTATATTTCTTCATTATTAATGTTGAAAATAATAAAAGAACAAAAAGAAAAGGAAAAAAAAAACACTGAAGTAGAAGGTGTGTCCAAACTGGTAGTGTATCTTTTCTGTCTGTCTGTTGTTTTTGTTTTCTCATTTTCTGTTTTTTCATCTTCTTTGGGTCATATTAGACTTGAATCATTTCTAGCAGTTGGTTTTATCGTGTGCAGATGGATAAAGATTCCGATTCATTGCGTCTTGTTTTTCAGGTGAAAGTTTTCGGCTTCGGTGCTGATCAGAAAGGGAACTGGCACCACTACTGGGAGAACAACATTTTCGGCAGCGCTTTCAAAGAGACGGGTGTCCACGATGCAGACTTCGAGTACAACATCACGGTGCAACTCGCCCAGAAAGGCAAAATCCAATTTTTTAGAGGAAAGTAGTCCTGCTCAGCCAACAGGTTACAGACACTGGAGGAAACCGTCTCGATCATGACGTCTATTCGGCACACGGTTGACCTCGCAGTGAGACAGGAAGTGTCCCGAGCTCGGAGCTGAGCAAACGAGAGTGAAGGGTTTTATTCAGAGCTAACTCAACCTCTTGGGAACTGGAAAATAATCTTCTGAACCGATGTTATCACGTCTCTCCTGGTGGTGTTTTTGTCTCGCCTCACTTAGGTGTTCTCGGGATCACTGCAGAGCGATGGACTGCACTGGGGTTTTTGTAGCTTTTAAACCTAGGTCTTAAATTATTTCCCCTTTCAGTATTTGTAATTCATTGAGTTGGATTAATTTTAATCACTTAAAGAAAATTATATGTTAATATAATAAGATTTATTCTGTATATTCTCGTGCCTTCAGTTTTTTTTTTTATCTCCAGTTTTGGATTATTAATTTTTAATTACTTCCTGGTTTTTGTTTGAATGAGAATTTGCAGGAACACCATCTTCATACGGAATATCCAGACTATGCGAGAGATCTTCTGGCAAAAAGAGATATTCTGGTTCTGGTTTCTTTATTTAAAAAAAAAAAAAACTTCCCATTTCACTTTCTGTAAACTAGTTTGAACTAGAAACTGGTGTACCAGCTTCAGATTATCAAATGCTTTTAATCTATTTTTAGTAACATCATGGGCACCCAGAGTTCAGGTTGTTGTGGTTTCAGTCATAGTTACGTTCTGGTTGTCAGATTTCAGTGGTCTAGATGTTTCAGTTTCATGGACCGTTCTTCCACATTTAGCCTCATGCCCAGTATTCCTGAGATCGGAACAATCACGGCCCTGGATAAAGAAGCTCAACAAGATGATTAAACAGAAGGACGGTTTCTGTCTCTCTGAATCTTATTCAGTTTCTATTTGTTTATGAAACTGGTTCTGGTTCTTCGGATTTCAGGTTTTTTTTTAATATTAGCAATTTGTCTCATGCATTGGTTTCCAACACAGTGAAATCTGGATGCTTTTAGGACAGGGATGTGTAGTCATTGTGTTATAAGACAGAAAGGCAGAGATGAAGAGACAGATGAAAGACAGAGAAAGGGAGCGTGAGAGAGACTGTGGCAATTTATGGTATAGTGTTCAGACTCCTATCTTTCCAAGTGCCTTCCCTGACATTGATTTTATAAATCAATTTTTTTTTTTTTTACAAATGCTGTAAATGATAAAGTATTATTTAAAAATAAGGGTTGGGTTTCGCAGTACTGTGATAATGTTGTACACTGGATGAAATAAAGGATGCTGTTGTAATGGTGTTATTGTGTTTTAATTAATATGAGGAGATATAATCACCTGAGTATTTATACACACACACACACACACTGTACATGGAACTATCATTATCGTTTTAAGATTGTGATGGCGGGGCAAGAGTTTGTGCAGAAGGGTTTTAAAATAAACTGATCAGCTTTAAGGTAATTAATGATATTATTATATTATATTTATTTGTAGCTAAATATTTGCGAGTGACACAAAATGTTCCTAGTTTGCGGCAAGATTTTGAATCTACTGTCATTTAACCATTACAATCAATGGGATGGAGAGGATAGAGAAAAGTTCATGTTTACGCCTTATTTGCACTAAGTTGCCTTAAAATTCACTTATACCACATCAGCAAAAGTGAAAATATGAACTAATCCCAGTAAACATATTCAGTTTAGCTTTTCTAATTAATATCTATTGGTGCAGGTGTTTGTTTACATTGAGACAGTAACGCTTTAGTAGCTTATTTTAAAGTAGATTATTAAATCCGACACATAACTGTTCATAACATCGCTTTTACTCAACATTTTGATTTTACTGATGGTGCAGGTTGAACTTCAGGCAGAGATCGAAGTACTGACAAAGTTTAATTAAATTCGGTCCAGCCAGTTTTGTGTGATGCCGTAACATTTCATAGAAAATGTATAGAAAAACATACAGACATTAGACTGGTTTCTGGTTCTCTATGGTATCAAATGTAAAGATATCATTGAAAGGCGAGTTCTGACCAATGTACAGAAAAAATTAATAGATGGTTTTAATCCTTATTTCCCCTAGATCAATCAGGTCAATCAGTAACAGAAGAGAATCTTTAAATGAACTAGATTATCTTCATTTATTTATATACTGAAGTCATAATAATGCAATTTGTCTAAAAAGGAATGAATGAACAGTGTTCTGCTTTTAAAACAAGTTTAAAGGGGGAAAATTAAATGGAATTCACAGATTAACCACCAGGTGGCGCAATCATGCAAAATATAAAAACAGCAAAAAGAAAAGAATCTGCAGATTACCAGATTGGTTCAAACAACTGTATGTAAGTACAAGTTGCCGCAAGTTGGAGACACTGGAAGAAAAAATTTCTTACCAGATTTCTGCCAGAAGCTTGTTGATGGTTATCAGAAGCATCTGCTAATTGTTAAATTGCTAACAGAGTCTTGTTCTTTCTATTATTAAATAAATCATAATCTGCCAGTAAAATATACATTGAAGAGAGAAATGTTGATATTTATGATGATTGTTAGTTGTTTCCGTTGTCACCGTCTGTATAGGAGCACTCATGCCTATATTAGCTATGTTAGTTAAATTGTTATTACCACTGTCGCCCAATGCATTTAATTAATGAGCCTATGGCGCATTGCAACACATTTTTTCACCTGTAAAAGAACCTGAAGGAGACTGAATTCCACACATCGACAAGAGCCTATGGGGCACTTCAATATATTTTCCCACCTGTACAGTAGATGAGTCTAAGGGGCTCTACTGTATGTTAGACTTTCCAACCTGTAGGAGAGTCTATAGGGCACTGTATTACCTTTTCTCACATGGATAAGAGGCTAAGGGGCACTGCATCACATTCTCTTAGATGTAGACGAGTCTATTTACCACAGCATCACTTTCGCCCATGTGTAGAAGAGCCTCACATCACATTTTATTACATTGCCAAGAGCCTGGAGCATTGCATTTCAAGTCCTCACATATAGAAAAGCCGATGGTGCACTGCATCAAATTTACCCACCTGTAGAGGACCATATGAGGTACTGCATCATAGACATGTAGAAGTCTATCACATTTTCCTCCCATCAATAAAGGAGCCTATGGGGCACTTCATCACATTCTCTCACATGTTAAAGTGCTTAGCGGGCACTGCACCACAATTTCCCACCAGTGAAGGAGCCTACCCAGATAGCACAGGTACGTCGCGGAGACGTCTGCTAAAGATCGTATCATCTGGTGAACATCGCGTTCATTTTTTTATAGTCGTATTTTGATCATCTATAGATCGCCTGTTTGAGCTGTTAAATGATACATCGTCTTTACGTCTATACGACGTAACTTTATTATCCAAAATTTGCTGGTATGTGGACGGGAAGCTGCAGAATCAGAGCATCAGCTATGACTTGAATGATTTAAGGGGAAATACGTGAATTTTATTTTATTTTATTTTTTGTGGCGGAAACAGGCTTCCATGGTTTATTCAGAAGAACTACATGAAGAAAAATTATCTGACGTTAATTAAGTGTAATTGGGAAAAGACTGGTTTATATTTATTAAATTATTGTAAGTGTCACGAAGTGCTGTTGATTAAGACACAGATTTATTTTCACAAATTAATATAACATCAAAATAATATCCAGTGTGAGTTCGATAAATCCTAGTGGTGTTT
>JAQQZT010000012.1:2948738-2965437 GCA_030068275.1 Clarias platycephalus | reverse complement strand
TGTTCCAAAATAGCAAACTTCAAGTATACTAGTCATTAGTCTGGAGCAAGTACATTTAAGCATGCTTTGGCACGCTAGGATTTAATATACTTAGCATACTTTTTTTTTACTAGGGAAAACAAAAACTATAAAGCTATGATGCATTATACAAATACATAATAAAAAGACTGAATACTAAAGATAATGAAGCTAGAGAAAGAGGACATAATTTGTACATATATAATGTGTGAGCAGCATGGAATAAATTGAATCTTCTTCGCTGTGGATATTTGCATGATTTTACATGACTGATTCAGTAGCAGTATCAAGGCTGGATGGGTGTGATGCTTTCTTTTTGTTTTTGTTTTGCCGTGCTGTATAAAGTAAAAGCAATGACAAATTAGTTACTTATGATTCTTGTGGTGTTTGCTTTGATGTTATATCATATCCAGGTTAGACACTGTCAAGTTTAGAGTGCTTTTATATGTGCAATGCAAACATGAAATGAACTAAAAATACGCATTGCAATGGAAAGAAGACAGAGCAGCAAAAAGTATTAAGCAATATCAATTCAACAAAGTGTCAAAAGTAGGATTGTTGTTGCTGCTTTTAAGGAAATGGATCCCAATGGATCTTGTTACTGCACACGACTTTATTTGCATTACTGAGCAAGGAAGAAAGGAATGTCATCGATATCGCATTTGAGTGAAAGAGTGCACAAAAACTAGACTGCATTTTAAAGTAGACTTCAGAATGGACAGCAGCAATCGGCAATCCATTGCTCTTCCTGTGATATCGCAGTGAGGTCATGAATTTTTTTCTACCTGAATTTTGCCAGCCTGAATGTGTGAGGTTCTCATCAGCAGGATATTCAACACATCATGACTATGCTTAGCACAGTCACGCAAACGCTGACATCTCTCAATGATCTGATTAAACAACTTCACCTTATTCCATCTCCTGCTCCTCAGGTACCACCGCCACCACCAGCACACACCACATGCCACGAGCCACGTCTCCCTGCGCCGCCCACATATGACGGCGATCCACTCACCTGCCATTCATTCCTGTCTCAATGCTCTTGTACTGGAATTTCAAGCTTCGTCCTTCCGCATGGAAGTAGCGTACATTATAACCCTCCTTACTGGAAAAGCAAGAGAAAGCAAGAGAGTGGGGAACATCACTATGGGATGCCCAGGTCCCCTGCTGCGCCACCTACGGGGCATTCACCTCTGAAATGAGGAGCGTATTTGACTGATCGTT
This sequence comes from Clarias platycephalus, assembly GCA_030068275.1. NCBI lineage: Eukaryota > Metazoa > Chordata > Actinopteri > Siluriformes > Clariidae > Clarias > Clarias platycephalus. The sequence goes on along the minus strand of JAQQZT010000012.1, from coordinate 2,964,195 downwards.
TTCAGGACACCAGACGTCAGGCCAATTACTCAAATTAGGCCAAGGATCCTGCTCTGTATATGATTACACCATCAACTTCAGGAGCCTAGCCCCTTCTTAAGGCTGGGATGATCAGGCACTCTTTGACGCTTTTCTTCCGTTCTACACATATCAACGTTCACAAACGTGCCCACTATCAGGTGGGTCATCAGTGGTCCAGAACCCCAGCTCTTATTCAACCACCAGTCTCAACCGTCAACCCATGCCAACCCATTCCTCTGGGACGGCTCTTTGTCCCAGCTGCCGTCCGCCCCCAAGTACTGGACTGGGGCCACAGCTCAAAATTAGTCTGCCACCCAGGAGCAACCCACACCCTATCTCTACTACAGCAACGTTTCTGGTGGCCGTCCATCATGGAGGATGTCAAGAACTTTGTGGCCTCTTGCGACACGTGCACCAGAAACAAGACTCTAAACAGTCCTCTTGGAAGTTTTCTAAAACCCCTCCCCATCCCCCACCGCCCCTGGTCTCACATCGCCCTCGATTTCGTCACTGGATTACCCCCCTCAAACAATCAAAAATCAAACACCTGCATACTCACGGTTGTCGATCGCTTCTCCAAATCAGCTCACTTCATTCCGATTCACCATATGTTTCGGCTCCATGGATTACAAGTAGACATAGTCTCAGACAGGGGACCCCAATTCTCAGCGCAATTCTGGAAGGCCTTTTGCAGCCTCATCGGCGCCACACCCAGCCTTTCTTCAGGTTTTTACCCACAGAGTAACGGTCAGCCAGAACGTCTTTTCTCAACCAAGAGCTCAACGAAAAATCGTTGAGATGCATGGCCTCACGTGATGCAGCTTCATGAAGCCATTATCTTCCTTGGGTGGAATATGCCCATAATACACTCCCCACTTCCTCCACCGGAATGTCCCCTTTCCAATGCTGCTTCCACCACTGTTCCCCACCCAGGAGAAGGAAACTGAGGTCCCGTTAGCCCAAGCCTTCGTCCGCCGCTGTAGAAAAATACAAGACGACGGGCTCGTGCTCTGCTGAAACGCACAGTGAGTACCTTCCAGCGTAAGGATAACCGCCACCGTTCTGCAGCCCCCAATTACCGTATCGGCCAAAGAGTCATGCTGTCCACACGTGACCTGCTTCTCAAGACAAAGACCAGAAAACTCTCACCAAGGTTCTTAGGCCCTTTCACCATCTCATGCATTATCAACCCGTGTTCTGTCAGATTGGCCCTCCCTTTGTCCATGTGTCGAGTCAACCCCATTTTCCATGTCTCCCAGATCCGCAGATTTGCACCTTGCCCTCTGATACCAGTCCCCCGCCCTCCCCCACCACCTCGGCTCATAGATGGCAGCGAAGCCTTTACTGTCCACAGACTTCTTAAGTCTCACCGCAGAGGCCGCGGCCTTCAGTACCTCGTGGACTGGGAAGGCTATGGGCCTGAGGAAAGAAGTTGGGTTCCTGCCAGATTCATCCTAGACCATCCCTCATCATGGATTTCCATAACCTTCACCTGGAGGCACCTTCTAGAATGCCAGGTGGCGTCCGTAGGGGAGGGGGTACTGTCACGGTACACCAGGTCACGCCAACGCCTCAAGCCAAGCCATGATCACCAGCGACTTCGCTCCACACTCCATTCCTTTGAGGAATTTTTTGACAGATTTTTCTACTTGCAAACTTGCGTTTATAAATGATTGTACACTGCATTGTTGAAGTTGGAATTTTGCCTTTTTATACACTATGATCAGATATCTAAATTAAAAGACCATTATTAGCTTTTTATCCAAATCAAGTTTAAATGGAATTACAATGTGAATGTAGAGATACATTCTTTCAGTTTTTGTCATCTGCGCCATGCTCGTAATACCTAATTACGCCATTAACTGGTTAATACTGTCGTTACTCCTTCCTTATTAAGTTCTTCATGTGTCATTGCTTCAACTATGTCCTCACCAGGCTTCTTTTGGCAGTTGTTGTCATTAAAGCTCTGAGATCATTACTGGGAAATCTTGACTCCAAAGTTTGTTCATTTTGAGTGCAAAGATTAACTTCCGCTTTTCTCTTTTCATGTTTATGGCGGACCACACACCAGTGAGAACGGAGAGCAAAAATGATTTGAACGTTAGACAGTGGGTGAGTTGGGAGGGGCAAAGAAATCATTCCTAGTCATGGTATGGATCAATCGTGCCTAATGTGAAAACGCCATTAAAACCTTTTTTTTTAAAAAACATGGCATGTTTTTACTGCATTCCTGCCAAGTTGTACAAGCTCTTATACTGCATTCACCCAAATTACTGGAGGACTTAGTGAGGAGTGATACATTTTCTAGCTTTTAAACTTTAGATAACCTTTAACACATCATTGTAGTACTAAAGTAGCTCCCTAGTCTATTGAATTGAGAGCTCTTTTAACGAATGAACCTTTAAAAAAACTGTCATCTGGATGACTTCAATGCAGTAACCATTTGAGTAATTTTAACTAACATCTTTGACCTGTGCTCACCAAGGTACGGAATAAGGTCCACCACTGTGATGCACCCAGCTTCCCTCCAGCATTTTAGTGTCCAATTTCCTAATTTGGTCATAGTCTTCTGGTCACATTCTCCTGATTGTTAGTGACCTATTAGTCAATAGCTTGTGCCCTTACTCAGCAGTGTTTGCATGTCCTGCATTAGTCCTCTTTGTCCTAGAGTCTATAGAGCCTGTGGTTTTTGTGTAATGAGTCAGTGATTGGCTGTTCATTGTATTTTATTAAGGATCACAGAACATGCCATTCATTTAGCTTTTAGCATAAAATATTGACGTCTTTTCCACACCATTGTTCTTAATTAGACCACGCCCTGCTATGACCCAATGACAAGGTTTTCCTTCCCCTAAACATCATGATCACAGAATAATCATTGCTGGCATTCATATTATTTATACTTTACACTGGAGTTGTTTATGTTGCCGTGACAACGACATACATAGTAGTGGGTTAACATTTACAGCTCTAATTTTTGTTATTAGTTTAATTGCATATAGTTGTACAGGCAGACAGGCAGATATCCTTACCACACCCCCCAACTCTTTATTAGCTGGACGCTGGACTCAAAAATGGTGCTGCGTTAGACACCAAGTGCACTAGATACATCCTAGATATTATACCTTATAAAATATTATATTTAGGGTGGATTTGGGATTCAACCTATTATCAAATAATTCTACCCCACCTTCTCAGGTAATATACTTCCACACATGTCATATTGGCTGCACAGTGGCTTCGTGGTTAGCACTGTGGTCTCGTACCTCCAGGGTCAGGATTGGTCCATGGAGTTTGCATGTTCTCCCTGTGCTTTGTGGGTTTCCTCCGGGTACTCCAGTTTCCTCCAACAGTCCAAAGACATGCAGACTAGTAATTGGCATTCCTAAACTGCACGTCCTACTACGGTCGTAAAAATGGAAGTAAATACAATAGTCACCATTGACCTCTGTGGTTCCTAATTGGACAGGCGTTCCTCGATGGATGGATGTAGGTTAGCACGGTGGCCTCGCACCTCCAGTGTTGAGAGTTACTTAGTACTCCGGGTACTCCGGTTTCCTCCCACATGAGGCTATTGGTGTTCCCCACTTGCCTGTAGTGTGTGAATATGTGTGTGAATTAATGAATTAATGTCATATTTACGTTTGTTTGTGCGTGTGCGTGTGTGTGTGTGTGTGTGTGTGAAAGAAAGAGTGTGTGTGTGTGTGTGTGTGTGTGTGTGTGTGTGAGTGAGTGATTTAAGTTTAACTAATACCAAGGTAGCATTTCAGAATTTGTACACTTTACTTCATAATTTGTTACTTTATACACATTTTTATATAATATTCCTAATAAATACAGTATAAGTAATAAGTGTACTGTGTGTGTGTGTGTGTGTGTGTGTGTGTTGTGTATGAAACACAGCTTTTCCCCTCAGACTCACCTCACTAACAGACTCTACCTGCTGTGTGTGAGGCTGTGTCCCTATCCCACACCTAGTGCCCTACGCAGGCAGTTGACACGCGGCTAGGCGGCGCCCTGCGCAGTGCGCGTGAGGAGGGAGTGTGTGGCGGTGAGGGACGGAGCCGCGGAGTTTAACGGAGCCGATTGAGCTGCCTGTCCGCCTGCCTGCCTGAGCCGCCCAGCCTCGGGGCGGGACGCGCTATAAAACCTAGCGGATCTCTACAGGCGCACTAAGTCTGGACTTTATCTCCACTTTATTAATCTTCAGAGGACAGAAAGGCAAAACCCACACCTACTGCAAGTATGAGCAAAATCCTGGCGGGCATCGTCACTGTGGCGCTGTGTTTCACCCTGGGTAAGTGGAGCAGAAAGGATTATTATTATTATTATTATTATTATTATTGTAACGGAGTGAAAATGTGGCTCCATAATTAATATTTATTACTGTATGTTTTTTAGTGTTACATTATAGTGAAGTTCTTTATAGAAATATGTTCATGCAAACCTGAGTTTAGGAATATGGACAGAAAGAAAGAAAACTTTAACAAAGCACTAAAATATATAACTAAATACTCAAAATACATCAAATAAAAACTAAACACTCAAAAAACTAAATCTAAATTTGAGGTTAAATACACCAAACATAAACTAAAATAGACTCAAAACACCAAAAATAATAAATAATAAATAAATGTAAGACTAATCAGTCAAAACATGAGACTAAATACACAAAATAAAAAACTAAATTGACAAAATATAAGACTAAATACACCGAATATGAGGCTTAATATTCCAAATATGAGATCAAAAATTATAATAAGTATGAGATAAAACACCAAAGATTGGACATAATACACCAAATAACTAAATGTTATTATAATAAATACTCCAATTATTTTTGTCTATTTATTATAATAAATTGACTAAAATTATAATAAATACTCCAAACATAAAGACTATATAATCTAAATATGACAGTAAACACTCCAGATATGAGAGTCAATATGTGAAAATATTAGACGTAATATGCCAAATAAACCAAATATTAGACTAAATACTGACATATGAAAGTACATAACCAAAATATGAGACTAAATATTTATTAAGAGTATTTATACTAGACAAAATAGACCAAATACAACACCATGTGCTTAAAATATGAGCAAATATGAGATTGAATCAAATTATTAGTGATAGAGTAATAAAGTGGAAAATGTGGCTCCATAATGAATATTTATTACTATGTGTTTTATAAATTATATATTTTGACGGGGCAAAACAGAGACCAAACAGATCATGCAGTAAATCATTATACCATACAGTATGAGGCTGAAATAAACATGAGATGCTTTCTACTAAAACTAAAAACTAAAAGTCTTTGCTTATTAGAAGATTAATCAAAAAATCATGTGACTTTCATCCTTTTTTTTTTTTTTAAGTTTGAAATGTTTTAAATATCATCATCATCCTCATGTCCCTGGGTAGGTTCTTCACTTCTGTTGCACTGTTGTCATTGCTGTTCACATTTATTCAGTCTCCCGATGTGATAGCAGGATAAACTCACCGGAAGCTTTTTTTTTTTGCCTAGACGATAATTTTAAAGGTCATGTTTTTCCCAGTGTTTTGTTCTCTTGTGCTGGGTGAAGGCGTAGTTAAGCTGGACTACACCCTGAACCGCGTGTTGTTGGGTAATCTACGTACAATCAAGGCCCCTAATCCATTAGATGGCGCTGGATGGGTGTGTTGGGGTTGTGCCTTGCATAAAACTGAGTGTACCTCAGCTGTGAGCAGCCGCTCCCTCTACTGTGTGTGAATATGTGAATATCAAATTGCCTACTAGTTTACTCTTTAAGTGTCGCTCCTGTTAGACCTGTTTTCCCTTAATGGATCCAAGGAATAACAAAAAAAAATTTTAATAACACCTGTTCATTCATACCATGTTTAGGCAAAAGCTAAGATCATGAGGGTGTACAGGGAGGAAAACAAACAGAGAAAGAGATATTTTAAACCAGAGCTAAGCCTTACAAGACCAAGAAGATTATCACAGATGTGTATGAGTGACTAGACCAATTGTAAAAGTCATCAGATGAAATATGACACTCATATGTTGATGCCAAGAGTCCACCAAGCATTCTGTCACACATGGCACAAAATCTAAGACCAGACCGATTATAAGATCAACTTGTTGATATAAAATTAAATCAAAAAAGACAAAAAAGACATTGCACCAAATCTACTGTAAGCCCAAATACAACTAATAAGAGATTCAACTAAATATGAGCTTAACTGGACAAAAAAAGACAAAATTTAAGACCAGATGACAACGCAACACAAGGTTCAACCAAATGCAGTATAAGCTGCTTTCAATTAAAACTTTGGAAAGAGTCCTTGCATGTAAAAAAAAAAAAAATAAAATGCACACGTACACACACACACACACACACACACACATATGAAGCCCCTGCAGCGCTCCCACTTACTCCCTATTAAAAAAAATTATAAACTAACTGAAAGTGTGTGTGTGTGTGTGTGTGTGTGGAGAGTTGTTAGGGATGAGTGACCCCTGATGGTGAGAGGGTGTAGGAACAACTTTTGCATAAAGAAAAAAGGGACTGTAGATGAAAAAAAGAATTCACTTTTAGTGATGTAGGTCTACAGAGATTATTATTATTATTATTATTATTATTATTATTATTATTATTATTATTATTAAATACTACCCAAGGGCAAACCCATGCCTTGTTGTGTTCGGTTCATATGTTCTTGGGTGCACCTATTAAATGAGATGACAGTATTCTAGATGGCCAGCAGAGGGCAGCATTATATGCAGTATTTGCCAACAGCTAGTGTGCATTGGTGTACGTCTCTGCGTCTGAGGATTTCTATAATACCCTTAACACCAGCGCGTTTACGTGTCATTCCTGTAAAGTTATTTCCACACCCAGGTCCTAATGCACCAGATTAACCGCTATGCCTCCATCCGCCTGGGATTAGCATGTTCTTTAGCAACAGTGCCTCGAGTATTAGCATGACCTGCTGCTTTACTTCACTATGCAATAATAAGAGGTAATCACCAGCACCACGCCCAGTGTTCCACAATCTCCTCCTTAAGTAGCAGACCTTCCTGTAGTCCTACAGTTACCAGTCACCTCCTTGTCTACTTCTTGTCTTTGAGTCGTTCAGTAGTTTGGTCAAACATTTCCAGGTGCTTAAGGAACGAGCAGAGCATGTTGATGTCACTGACATTTTCCCCTGCTTTGTTGCCCCACCCTTTTGCTGTACTGTTTTTTGCGATCGAGGCACATAGCCCTACACCTTAGTAACATGTTAGGACAGGGAGTGTCTCATAAAATAAAAATACCTGACCTGCTAGGGTGAGTACTCCCTTCCTTCGGGGTGATCTCATTGGATCACGTTATCATGTAATCATCTGGTTATTCACCTTGGAACAATGCATATAATTAATAGTCTTACTGACTAATTGGCCTAATTACAGTTTATTAAGCAGATAGCTTTGCCGCATTAAGCAGGGAGTGAATTTGAATTCAGCGGAACCGGTTTTGAGGAGGGAATTTAGCTGTTAGGCCCTTCAAAAAGACACTCCACCAGAGGAGTGCGACACGATGCAATGTTCCCTTAAAACCAGTCCCTGTTCCTAGCACCTCATAATACTCATTCAGTTCAACTCAATTTAATTTTATTGACCTATAACACTTTTAACAATGGTCTTTGTCGCAAAACAGCTTTATAAAATAAAAAAAATATTTAAATGAGTTTGAAAAATGTTAGGAAATATGTATAACTTAATTATCAGACTGTCCCTGATGAGCAAGCTGAGGATGATGGTGGCAAGGAAAAACTCCCTGAGATGAACATAGAGGTTTATTGGACCACCTGGGTATTTTTCCAGTAGTTGCTGTGAAGGAATCTTCAGGTTCAGTGAAGATAGAAAATACACGACCTGGTCGTATGGAGTCACGCAGGCTGGAAATGATGAGGGATTCAGGGGACAGGAATTAGGCGGTGTTGTTTGTTAGAGGGTTTAAAGGAATAGGTTCACATGGGTAGGTTATTGACGTGTTGGACAAGAGAAGCTGTCGGATCTCTTCCGGGAGCTTGTAATGTGGGCGTGGCGTAGCGAGCGGGTGAGAGCATGTCAACCTGGACAGAGATGACCAAAGACGTTTGTATGAGGAATTTCCTGCCGTCCCTGTCTTCAGTTCGTATTAAACGTTGGTCATAGAAACACAATCTCTGTGACACGACATTCACTAGTCATTAGTCATACATGAAAGGTTACATTTAGTGGTCGCACCCTATGCTGCTTTTACAAACAAAATTTCAGTCAGCCTGTGATCACTGGCAGTATACTCCTTTACTCCAACACAACAAAGCGGAGGAAGTGCCACCTTGTGGTCATTATGTGATATTACCTCAAACTGGTACAAGTTGACCTGGGCCCTACTATACATGATGAGGGGTAACTGAGTGCATTCGCTACATAATTCACATATCAGTGAGAAATCACATGACTTTCGTTTCCTCGAGACACGCCTAATACCGTAACAGGTGTTTGAAATCAGATGGAAAGAGAGAGAAAAAGAGAGTTTTAACATTAAAACAGAGCCTACTGTGTCGTGTACTTTTGATACTCGAAGGTGAGTTCTTCTGGACTTTTACTCAAGTACATGGTAATATTTCCCTTAGGAAATCTCTACTTTTGCTCAAGTACAGGAATCGTGCACTTTTCCCACCTCGGCTAACGTGTGACTCACCTGACCCATTATAAGTCCTGTATAATTATTACACTACTGTATACACAGTTTAATCAGTTTTAACACGACACAGTTGGTCAAAAGGCTTAAACCAGCTTGAGCTAAAGCTTATTGGAATAAATGATAGCGTGTGTGAGTTTATCCATGACTGTGCGTTTTAATGACATCATCTTGTTGCTCCTTTCCAGTGGACAGGAAACACAGGAGAAACACACACACACACACACACACACACACACACACATTTTCCCATTGGCCTTTGAAGGATTTTTAGGTTTGTGGTCTGGACAGAGTCGGTTTGACTCATTTTCCCCTCGCAGAGTCCCCGGCGTGGAGAGACGAACAGTGGACCGTTGTATACTTTCGGATTGTCAGTGTGTTACTCTCTCGGCTGTCAGTAAAACACTCAGCTCTTGACAGCAATGCTAAGAATGTCATTTTTTAAGAAAGCAGGTTGGCTCAAGTTTTGTCGTTTATGTGTGTGTATAAGTGAGTGTGAACCTAGATTGATTGGATTTATGAACTAATGATAAAAAATATATAAAAACACACACATGCATGATTTGGGAGAATGAATCATTTAAATGAATCAGGTAAATTGAATAGTTTTTTTTTTTCAAAAAAAAGAACAAACGAAAGAAAGAAAGAAAGAAAGAAAGAAAGAAAGAAAGAGCTCTTAAAAAGACTTCATGTCAAAAAGAACCCCAGTCATGTTAGTATCGACACACAGATTCTTAATAAAGTAATAAAAAGTCCCTTTAAAATGAATCAACTGAAAGGATTCATAAGCACAAAGATGAGTCAGTGGATCAGTGTTTTTTTTTTTTAACGAAGGCTTACAAAGCTAAAGAATAATTTTTTTTCTTTGTCGTTCATACACATCAAATTGCGGCGAATAAAACGATTCAAAACTCACTCTGAATTCGATTCACCTGAGCCGATTGCTCAAAAGAATCGAATCACTGAAGTTATGTATGTACTAATTAGTTTGTTCTTGTTTTAAATCTAAACTTTTAACAAGCGATCGAAATTCTTTTACAAATCCCTTACAAACAAAACAATGGATCGTGAGTGTATTCAGGAGAATAGATGTGAAAGGAATTCAGCGCAGTGAATCAAATCAAATCATATGTTTCTATGTTTGGCGAATCAAATGAGTAGAATTTCATTTTTTGGTTTAAAACTCTAAAATTATTTGAAAGAATTGAATTGAAGATTTGTAACAACAAAAAAATACAATCTCAGCTTAATGATTTAGATTGAATTAGTTAATGAAATAAAAGTAAATTTTATCATATCTAATTAAAGCTGTGTCACATGATCGAGTCAGCCATGTTGGCAAACGTCCGTCCTGTCCTGTACTTCAGGCTGGGTTTTTTTTATCCACGTGTGTCTGTGTGTCACTCCATGCCTGATGCATTGATGTCATCGTGCGCTCTATTATTTGACCACAAACACACCTGGGCAGGTTGTCCTCGTGACGGCGGCAGGGAGTTTCCCACAATGCACAATGCTAAATCTGCTCTCAAATAGCGATCACTTCCAACCATAAAAAAAAACATTACAGGCTGGCATTTAACATATTCAAGCATTACAACATGTATGAAATAATTATGCGGGTTTGGTCATGTGACGCTGCATTCATCACATATGACTTGGCAAGCGGAGTAGATTACATTAGCGCATGCTAATCATTGCTACATTAAATGCTGATTTCACACCTGTTCTTTCTGCTAACCAGGATGACTGTTATATTATGGCGCAGACAGCATATTTTATTAAAGTAGCACGTGATAGCGTGCTCATCTTACACTACATCCTTAAAAGGTACATACAAGTGGATCAAATGTTCTCATCGTTCACATAAAGGCTAAAAAATGATTAGCTGAAATATGTTTTTTGTTTACATTATTTGAACTATCGCCTGTGAGTAAGACTTCGTCCTGATGACCAACAGGCGTGTCTCTAAAATGGAACAGGTTCCATTGCGTGTGTGTGTGTGTGTGTGTGTGTGTGTGTGTGTGTGTGTGTGTGTGTGTGTGTGTGTGTGTACTGTACAAACTATTAAACTGAAGCAAAGCCTGACGAAAGCAAATATCACGAGCATGAATGTGTGTGAAAAGCCGAAGTCCGTTCTAGACAAAAAGTTGTTTATCATCAATCACACTGTTAGATCAAAAGAATCAGTGATGTTTAAAGGTTAATGTACCGAATCACTCTTGTAAATGACTCGTTTGATTCACTCTACCTGACTCAATGAATTGATTCAAAATTGACCGGATTATTACTGTAATCCTGATCAAGCATAAACCATTACGTTCACACACACACACACACACACACACCTACACACACAGCTCTGAATGATGAATTTCAAATGAGTTGATTCAGAAGGAAACATTAAAAGAAACAGTTGAAGTGTAGCTGCTCCATGAAGCTCACAAAAAAAAAGTCAACAAGTAATGATTTGACCATTTTAAACAAATCAACTCTTTGACTCTTTACAAATTCACAAGGATCAATCGCAAAGGAAAAAGTGAGTCAGTCCAATCCATTAAAAAAGTCAATATTGTGAGAACGTTTATGGAAAGAAAGATATTTGATTTTCTTAGCAGTAAGCGCTGAAATAATATTATCACACTCCTTACACAAATAAAGCTGGATTAGTCAGAGTTAACTAGGTTAAAACAACTCACTAGACTGGATGTACTAGTTTCTAGAAACTTCTGCAGAAATGTGAGATGGAAGATAATGTCGAGGAGGAATGCTACACACTCAACGCCTGGCTTCATCGCACGACCGCGTGGTGTTCGATTAAAATGGAATTTACAGCAAAAGCTGGTCAATGCCGAGGATACGCAACACATACGCAGGAATAATTAAGTAAACGTGTCAAGTTAATTCCCATACGCATGCCATGTTTAATATAAGATCCACACTTTGTTACAAATAGCTAGCTGCTTAGCTAATCACTGTTAAACTAGCTCACGTGTGGCTATGTTTGAAAATATTATGAAAATCTTACATAATAAGTTTTTTTTTGTTGTTGTTCATTGTTTTTGATAAATCATTTTGGAAACATAACATGTCTCAATATGGACTAGTGATCTCCAGATGATAGGGCGAGCACTTTACCCCTGCGCCAATCAAGGGCTAATTAGTTTTTTTTTTTTTAATGAGCCGTTTAAGTGATTCGGGTGAATGTACTTAAGATGGCGAATTAATTTGACACAAAATGAATAAATCATGTTGGTCATAAGAAATTCTTAAATAATCTTTTCTTTAAGTGCAAATCATTCTAAAGTGTCAGTAAAGAGAATCAAAATTGACTCAAATGAGCAAATGTTAAAACCAATATTTCACACTAGTTCGTCCACAAGTGCTTTTAAACGACACGTGAATCAGTTTGGGAGGATGAATGCACTGAATGGATCAGTTACTCAGGGCAGTGTTTCCAGGAATCTGTGCAATTAATTAGGCCTCACCAAGCTAAGCACACACACACACACACACACACAAAACCCTGCAACTACAGTGAATGTAATGTGTTATCTAACCTGCAGAGTGTAACAGGAGCCAAGTTTCGGCGTCTGTCTCAGGTCTCAATGATGATACAAACCACAACAAGTGAAGTCCCCGACCTGCTGTTATTTAAATACAGACCGATCAGCACTGGAGAATAACTAACGTAAATCATAAAAGTTACACGTCCATAGGATTCTGAATATCGATATCATGCAAAGTTTTGTCTGAGGTTCAACGTTCTGATTTAATCATTAAACTTTGTCGAATATTTAGTACCAAACCAACTGTTCAGTATATTTTTTGTAGGAGTTCAATAAATGTAAAAAAAAAAAAAATTTAATTTCAAAATGTTTTGGAAATGAATAAATTCATTTTGCTTGGGGAAAAAATCTTAAATATCAATAAATAATAATAAAAATATAAATAATAATAATAAAAATATTTTTAAGTGACTCCTTTAAGTGAATCATAAGATGAACCAGTTTAGAAGAACAAATGAAAATGAACTACATCAGGAAACACTACGGAAATTTTCAAAAATGTCAGATTTTATTTTCAATATTTTTCTTTGTTTTGTTTTGTTGTTGTTGTTTTGTTTTACAGTGTACGTACTGCTTGCAAATGCAACTGAAATGAATTGCTGCAGCAGACACTACAGCTTTACACTGAAGATCTGAAAAACCACAATTAAAATAAATTAAATGAGAATTAACTCTCTTTTTCCATAAACAGTGTAAAACTTTTAAACTATTCGATTCTTTTTAAACAACTCCTCAAACTTCGTCATATCAGTCAGGTTACAGTATCAGCAGCAGTAGATAGACAGGCATCATCTACTCGTCTGTTCCACTGTCGCGCTGACACACTGAATGAACCTCACTGCGTTCTGTCATCACTACAGGCATCTATCTGTATGCTGATCTCTCTCTCAAGATACAAAGATGCTTCATTAGCATGACGAATATTTATATTCATATTGTCAAAACTATAAAGAAATAAGGCACAAGAGAATAACAGTAGTAGATGGTAAAAAAAAAAAAAAACAGAATAATGTGGAAAGAGTAATAATAAAGTATATAAAATAAAATAGTACAGTACAGACATTTAGTCAAAGATAAAGTGATTCTCATGAACATTATAAAAATAAAAATAAAAAACATATACATATACTGTATATACATAATAATAATAATAATTTGTCTCTCTCTCTTTCTCTCTCTGTCTCTCTCTTAGGCTACTCCCTGCAGTGTTATAACTGTGTGTTGGGGAGTCTGTGTTTACCTCCTACAATTACGTGTTCAAGCGGCCAGCAATGTTACAATGGTCAAGGAAAGGCAGGTAATACAACAATAGGATTCTGGATTACATCTGTCTTTTCTCTCTCTCTCTGTCTGCCTCTGTCTCTCTTCCTAGCTCTGTCTGTATCATTGTCTGTCTCACTCTCTTGTCCCATTTTCACATCACTGCTGGTTTGTTAATGTCATTATTACAGATGTTCCTTCTCCTGCTGCTTTGGATTAAATTTTTATTGGTTTACATTGTTCTCATCATTAATGTTTTTACCATTGTTGCCTCTCTTTCTTTCTCTCAGCTAGTCTTATTCCAGTGACCATGAGCGGGTGTCTGGATGTAGCCAAGTGCAATACGACACAAAATGAAACGTTGCCCGCCATTTCCAACACCATCATCTACCAAATAACCAGAACCTGCTGCAGCACCGACCTGTGCAACACTGCTGCACCGCTCGCTAACACACACACACTCACCCTCGCCATCGCCTCGCTCGCCTCACTGCTCCTCACCAAGGCGCTGGTGTGAGAGGGATGTCTCAGGCACACAACACACACACCATGTCATGTTTCCCTATCGAGCAGTGCTATCAGTTCTATCTGTAATATCTAATCCTTTATACTTTTTTCTGGTGTATTTTATTTCCAGATGCAAAAAGCGAAACTTTTATGTGATCATCATTGTTTAACTCTTTCTTAAGAAATCATAGCGTCCTGTTATTTTTCTTTTGTTTGACTTTTTTTTTTTTTACTTTTGTTTGTAAAGAAATATATGATGCTTTATCATTTCATATCTCGTTAAGGGGTAAAGTATGAGACATTGAGCAAGTTAAAATTCTACTAAAGAAAATGCATTCATGTGCTAAAACTTAGAACTTTTTTTTTTTTTTTTTGGTGAACTGGAAACACTTCAGGGGATAAAATGTAAGAAATAAAATCTGTCTGACAAATTGTACTTGTGGAATAAACCAGGGAGAGTAAAGTGCTTGAGATGATGTTGGCAGTGTGCTTTCTGATCAGGTGATAAATAAAAATAAATCATGATTTGGTCAAAAATGCTTTCTCATGTTATATGAAACCAGGATGATCATGCTGTACAGTGATGGGTTAAAATATAAGAACAGTGTTTTCCTGTTTAAAGGAAAATAGTTCTATATATGAAAAAAGTAAGTTACACTTGCTCATCTTCACTGCTTCAAGACCTGACTGTTTACCTGCAGTTCATTATATCCTACCCCTTTTCAGGTAATAAGAATTTTACTGTATGGAGAAAATCTGTGTTTGTACACAATTTAATAATGATAATATTATGACTTTCTTTTTTAAAAAATTATTAAAGAAAACCTATTTCTTAAGAGAAAATCTTGTATGGTACAGACAGGAGCCATTCCTCATGAACTGACCATGCGCTCAGGGAGGGAGGCCATACAGTACATGCTCTCTTATGACAGTCACATCAGCACGAAATCACGAGTGTCTGTGCAGTCATACAGACGGAGCAGGATGTTTCGTTCAAGTTTGTTACCCCACACTCTGATAGCATAAGCAGCAGTTAGAAAAGATGAAGTGGGCTCATGTTGGAATTAGTAAAACCTGAATTAGAGCAGAAATAGGTGGTGAATTAACTATACATGTGTGATAATTTGGGAGCTAATAGACTAAAAGCACACAATATTTTACTTACGTAAATAAGTAAATCACACTTTACCTTTTTGGAGAGCAAGTCAATAAAGAAATGTTACAACTAAATGGCAAGCTTTTCATGGGTGTAGGGCTTATACTGGTTATATACACCGTGCTCCAAATTATTACGCAAATGATATCTTTGTCTGATTTTCATAATTAGTCAATGCAAATGACAGTCAGTATAATTTTCAAGTCATCAACCATTAGGGTATAATTCAA
>JAQQZT010000012.1:2937528-2948638 GCA_030068275.1 Clarias platycephalus | reverse complement strand
ACCATCCATGAGTTTAATTTAAAAACCAAACATTTAATGTTTATGACACTTACATCCAATTTGCATAATAATTTGGACCGCGGTGTACGTAGTACATAGTTTCTACTCAATTCTACTAATTCTACTAATAAGCAAATTCATCTATGTGTGTTAAAGTGCGGTATGATTAGTTCACATGTGTTTTTTTGCGTGTGATGTGATTTATAGAGATCCCTTGTGAATTTACCAGAATGACTACACTATAAAAACTGCTGGGTTAAAAAACAACCGAACCATAACCCACCCGCTGGGTCACTGTTGGACAGAACACAAGCTGGGTTGACCCAAGTGCTGGGTTTAACCATTTTACCCAGAATTCTGGGTTGTTCATCTGACCCAACCAGTGGGTAAAATTGACACTCTAACTGTGTTAGATGTTAAAGTGCTGGGTTTTTTTTATATGACCAAACCAGTGGGTAAAATTACCTCTTGCTGGGTTGACACATTCCATTTGATTTAGTAGATAAAACCATTTTGTTTTCAAAAAAGTCCCAAAATGTACACAAATTAAATTTTGACAAAAATGTTAGACAGAACCATATAATCCCAAGGTGACAAGTAGTTAAATATAAAATAAGTGTAACATAAACACTCTCTGTAAAACAATAAAACCAGGAGGTCCCTGTAAATCTGTAAAAAATAAAAAATAACAAAAAAATTTGTATAAACACTTTTTATATTGAAGTTTTCTATATAAATCTCATAATGCCATCATGACATCAAACATTCCCCATCTTAAAATTTTAACTATTTATTTTAACTATCAGTTATTTAACTATTAGTTTAACTATTACTATTTCATTTACTTTCAAAATGACATTAAGAACAAAAACGACCTTTAAAAATATTATTGATTAAGTGTGGGCTGAAAAAACTATTGTTCTCAAAAATTTAACAGATGAGGACTCACGTCCATCAATTCGATATACAGTATGCTGGAGAAACTCCCAAGTAGGAAGACACTGCTTTGTGTTAACATCAAAGACAAAAAAAATCTTTAAAACAACATCAACAGCCTCCACCAAAGAGCCTGTCTCAGTAGCATTGCTTCCAACAATAGGAAAGATCTGGCAGGTCCCCCTTGTCTCATCCCCAAGGAACAAAATGTGGAACAGTGCTCCAGTCATTTCAATATTTTGCAGATATTCCACGATGTTGGTCCCCACATGTGAGTTACACACCATCACTTAGTGTTGCAATATAACTAACATTTAAGTCAAGCATTTTTGTGAATGATGTATGGATTTAATGTGAAACATTTTTACTATTATAAATACACAAAATAATGTACATGATGTGAACATGAATTTAGTGTATATTTTTGGCTAAAGATGTAACGTGTGAGGGATAACAGGATACGGCTCTCTGTCTGGATTTAACACGAAACATTCCCCCCTTTCAAATTCTCACCAAACCCTAGATGAATACAGTATTTAAGTGATGAATTTACAACTTATACTGAATATTTCAAAAGGATGCAGATATAGTTTGTTTTCAACTAACGATCATGCATTTTTCTTATTTCTTTTTAACAATTAAAAAAAAAACAGAATAAGAAAAAATCATTAACCCCCCACACCCCAATATAAAAGCATTTATTTTGAATAATAAAATTACATTTAAGATTAGATTAATAAAATTTTGGATTTTATTTATGTGTGCTGATGAAAAGCACTTTTCTCATAACATACAGCCGACTATAGGCACAGAATGTAAAAACTTGAACTCCACACACCCCCATATCAAAGTGCAAGGGTGGAAAAGCAAATGAACATGGAAATGAGTTTGCCTCTACCAGAACTACAACATTTAAAATTTAGGTAAAAATACACAAGTATTGCCCTTTAGAAATACACAGAATGAAATAAATCCACTGTTTTAACCACTGCAGAGACATCACAGCTCGCAGTAGTTTTTAGAAGTTCCTGCCAAGGTGAGGTTGCATTAGGCGGGGGACATGAGGACAGAGTACCGGAGGACGGCATGGAGCTCAAATCTCAGAAATCATTGGGGCAATTTTTAAAATCGATGCTATCTTCAAAAAACGATGGTGGTTTTGAGCTGTACGCACATGTATTCTCACTTAATCAACTCTTAAACCTACACTTTGTGACACAATAACAGTAATATTTCGAACATTTTGCAGGCTGTCGATTGAGAAACCAGACAATAAAGAATAAACCAGTTGTTGGGTCAAAATAACCAGTTGTTGGGTTCATTTGTAAATGACTCACTACATCTTATTTGACCCAACATGAAGCAACCCAACAATGTGTTTAAAGTACCTGAAATAACCCAGAATTTTGATCCTGCATAAACAACACAATTTTAGTGTACAGATGTTTCAGATTTATTATTTAACAGCGATTTATGCGGTGTTCAGACATTTACTCCTGTCCATATAGTACTAAAGATAACTCACACAATTTTGTGTGCTTTCTATCTGCATATTAAGATTAGAATTATATTTTATATAGTCTCCTACAGTGACTGAATGAATCTACAGTTCACCTGACACATACATTTTGCACATAGTTCTCTACACCCATAAAAATTCATCTTTAAAACCTGACTGATCGACTGTTAAGAATGTGTCGTAAGTCATACTTTCTGGTGGCATTAAATCAACACTCCTACGTACTTCCCCAACCTGCACTTTACCTGGAAATTCCTAAATAAATAGTTGAAATGTTTAAACTAAACCAACTAGCTACCAGTTGATTGATTATCTTTAAAAATCTTCCCTCAAGTTAAGAAAAGAAGCATGAAGAAAAGTATGCATAGAGTCATCGTATTCATTTCTTGAAATGTCTCATTGTGATTTCCCCTTGAACCATTAAGTCAGAGGGACACAGGAAGTGTTCCGCTCATTTACAGTACCTATACGAGAGATCAAGAGATGCCACAGACTGACTTTAGCTTAATGAAGGATGAAAATAAAGAGAACAGCTGAAAGAGCTTTTTTTTTCTAGCTGTGAATGACTTCTCAACTTTATACACACCTGTTCAGTTTAACTGGGAGAGTCCTAGGGTATTTTATAAGTCATTTTTTTCTAGGTCTAGTCATTTTTTAATAAGTATTTTATAAAGCTTTTTTTTTCTAGCTGTGAATGACTTCTCAACTTTATACACACCTGTTCAGTTTAACTGGGAGAGTCCTAGAGTATTTTATAAGTCATGGTAGATGTGATGATGGTGACAGAGAGCAGCAGGATCATCACCAATAGACTTATTTTATATGCAGAAGCCCTAATAGTATATGGAATAGTGTCTCCATAAATCTGAGGTAGCAACAATTAGATGATACCTTTTTTGCAAAGCAATAAATAAGCAGGGCCGTGCACAGACCTTTTAAGGGGCATGTGCTGAAACTGAATAAAGGGCACCCCCTCCAACCCCTCCACGAACCCCTCCACCACCAAAAAAAAAAAACACAATAATATTCTTATATTATATTTAATTAGTATTAATAACTTTTATACAGATAATATATACATACAGCATAGAGGGTATCTTTAAAACTAATTACAACATCATTCTGCATGATAAAATATATAGAATGCACAGTTACCTGATGATTCTCAAGTTTTTTTTTATTTAATACAACATTATTACAGTAGTAAACCATGTTTTTTCCATGTTTATACATGTGAAGACGAGCGGGGAGTATACAATACTAGATTTTTTTTTTTTTTAATCTAGCCAGCAAACACATGCATAATATAATAGCATCGTAAACTTCAACCTACCGTGCTGTGTGACCATAGGATATATAATATGATGAAATGTTAATCAATTACATCATGTAATTTACATTCATCGGCACATTCAGCCATAAAATCGAAATAGAAATTTCTTATAATATATTTTACCTATTTTACCTAAGAATCACTCAGTTGCTTTGTGTCAAACTCAAATGCAGTTACACCGCGGGTTATCGAATGTGTGCAATTTTTCCATCATTAAAAACGACAACATCACATTACGTCAACATCACCGGTGTGATGATGCATTATGTGAACCTTTATAGAAAATACTAGTGTTTATTTCATAAAGACAACGCTGCACTTATTCAAACAAGATATTTTACCGTTACAAGACGAAGACGTTCATCTGCTTCTGCTCTATGACTCTGATGAGCTGAAACATAAGTTCGCGGCGCTCAGGGGGCGAAGTTGTGAAGTTTGACTGACAGTTTGAGCGGTTCTAAGAGATGCGCTTTTTAATGCCTTTAATTGGTTAAATATTTGTTTAAAAGACAAACAGACGTAAAGGGTTACCAATAGCATTGGTTTATTTAATCTGAGTGGTGCTTGCTTGTGGCAAAACATTGGAGTCATGCTAGCAACAGGCTAACCACACTAGCAGCATGTAGCAACATGCTAATGATGTTGCCAGCAACATGCTAATATAATTCTCATAATGCTAGCAACATGCTAACCATGTTAGCATCGTGCTAGCAACATACTAATATAGTTAGCATCATGCTAGCCACATGCAGTTCATGTTAGCATCATGCTAACAGCATGCTAATGATGTTGCTAGTGGTCGTGGCTTATGAGCATCATGGTAAACACGAAAGACAGTTGCCTGACTTAAATGAGCCCTCCCCCGTGTCTCTATGATAATGGTATCCACAGTTAGTATTAGTTTCCACGTATGAAAGTTACCATAATATGTCAATGGGTCAAATTTGGTCACCTCAGTGTTAAGTCTATGGGATTTTTGGATCAGTAAAGTACCTCTTGCGCCCCAGGGGTAAAACGTATGCCTTTATGAGGGGTATGTTCTGACACAGCCTGCAAATGTGATATGCAGCCTCTTTAAATGTGGTCAACTTGAGATTTCTACTAAATTTTTGCTCTGCGCTAGAATCCATCAAATCTGGCCTCAATGTTAAGTCTATCGGATTCTTTCCCCATTATATATATAATATTATATGTTGGTTTCAATGTTAAGTCTAGAGGACCTATTGGGGCAGTAAATTTACAGTAAAAGTCATAGCACCCCATTTCCGAATAAGTCGCACGATTGGACACCTCATCCATAAGTCAATGACAAGCCATACGGGAATAGTTACATGCCGATATTTTCTATGGAAGTAGAAAAGAAAAAGAAAAATAATAAGCCTGTGAGATAATAATAGTGCTTCACTTCGCACTAATAAGTAATTTGAGATTGTTTAGGTTTGGGTCATGTTCAGGTATTAAATTATAAGTGCCCCTAATTATGCTGTGTAATTAAAGTGGTATGAGATCTTAATAGACACTATATACTATACTACATACATCTGGAAGATCTCTGAGTTAATTGGGGAACAAACCTAACAAATCTACAAAAGTCTGAACAAAATGCATTATAAAAATGAAATAGGATGCAAGCATTTTGGAACAGGATCAGTTTGAAAGTATGCCAGGAGAGTTCAATGCTGTGTGATGCCTTCACCATCAACTAGCAGGCTAATCGCTTCTTTATGGGAAGAAGGAAGAAAAACTATTTCAGACCTTGCTGTGACATTGACCTTCTTTGGATCAATACCAAAATCTATTAGTTCATTTGCTAGCAGAGTGATTGTTCCATATACAAATTTGAAGAATGTTCAACAAGTCAACACTCACTCACTCACTATACCGCTTAATCCTGTAAACAGGGGGAGAAAACCCACCAAGCATGGGGAGAACATGCAAACCCCATGCACATCGAAATCAAACCTTCGACCCTGGAGGTGCACGGCGATAACTTAAAAGTATGAAGTCTTTACACCCAGTGGCTGAGGCATAAAAATGGAGGAAAAAAACAAATAAGGTACAATTACAACGAAACGATGCCGTCCACAAAAGATAAAGAGGATATTATTTAGAAACGTAACCAAAAAGCCAAACATTGGCTACCAACACCATACTTTGTTGTGTCTCATACTTTATGCAAGACATGGTGTCTCATACAGTATGGAAGACAGTAATTTTCACAACATATTTAATTTCTTGTCAAAACCCAGCCATCAGGCTCTAGAGTTCAACTTGACCTGTTGGTTGCTTCTTTCAACATGTTCGACTTCAGAATGATAAAGGTGTCACTCCATCCCATTGTGCATTATCTTTCTAGCAGCACGCCCTGACATAATCATTTAAGTACATCTTTTGACGTACCTAAATGACTTAAAACATTGTTAAAGTGTTTGTACAAGCCGTGACTAAACCACCACACAAATGAGAAAAAAATAATTCATCATTAATTGATTATTAACAGCTAAGTATATTAATGAATATTTAATTAAGATGTTCATTAAGATTGACTCATATTACTGTAGACTAATACCAAAGTTTATGATTTGTTCATGGGAGCAAACATAGCAGACACCATTTGTGTTGTGTCTTGTGTTGCCTTTTAGAGAGAGAGACCTTTATTATCACATGTAGTGATACAACAAAAGTTGTTTCCAGTTTGTGGTCAGTTTAATTATTCAGTCAGTCTTTCTGACATTTGAAATTAAGTTGCTTTAAAGTTAGAGTTGGTTCGGTTCACGAATCGGATCACACCTCATGGCCGTCAGCTACAATGTTCCAACAATCTTGCTCATATCAACATACACACACACAAACACACACAATCATGATGTCATCTGTTATACTTGAGCAGTACTACCAGTCATGTCAGGTTGTAGAGGAATTTAGCAACACGTGATGTTCTGCGCACAGCCTTGGACTTTATATCAGTTATGTCTATTAGTAAAGAAACAGGTTGTTCAAAACACCAGATTTTGGATAAGATGCATAGGCCTCACGAGGTCCACAAATGTAGTGTGTATTATGTTTCTATCCTGTTTTTATAAACCTCAGGCTTCTATGCAGACCGTGGGTTGGTAGTATTGCTTGATGCTGCTAGCAAGAATGGAGCGAGACTACAAATAACTACCCAGAGTAAAGTCAAGGACTTTCATTTCTTACAGAAACATGGCTCGACAACAGCTTTTCAGGCAAAGGCGTTTAGCTAGCAAGCCTACTGGGATAGCAGCGTTGTCTGGAAAGACTGTTCACACAAACAGAAATGCTGTTGTAGTCGTAAGCTTCTGTCCCCACAAAGACCCTACCTCAGCTGCTTGGACCACATCTCTGTTTTGCTCATTCCTGCATACAGACCACTTCTGAAACATGTCACAACCTGGCGTGAGGGAGCCAGTACTTCTGGAATATTTTAAGGGGAGTATGGGGGTAGTACATACCACAACACTTGGAGAAAAACACAGCAGCAGTGACTTGCTAAATCAGTAAGTGCATGTGACTTCCTATAAGAGAAAAAAACACCTCATGGTCAAACCCGAAACTGTGGAAAGATTTCTGAAGTATGCCAACTATACGGAACAGACCCGCGATCACTTCCTAAACATTAGGGAAGCAGCACATACACTGACCAGCTATAACATTAAAACATCAAAGCGAGTTCTGTGTAGGCTCCCCTTGTGCCAGCAGGGCAGCTCAGGTCCCCCTTGCGACATCGCTACAAACGTCCTCTTGGGGTTCTTGGAGGTCTGGCACCAGGACATTGGCAGCGTGTCCTGTGGGTGCTGTGGGTTGTAGGTTGGGAGCTTGTGTAGGGTGTAGACCTGTATGTCCAACGCATTGCATGGGGCTTGATCGGATTGGGATCTGTGGAGTTTAGACGCCAGGTCAGCAGCTCGGCCCCAAAGGCATAAATAAGCCTTGAGTACATGTGATCCTATCACTGGTTTACTGTTCAGTGTTAATGTTTTGGCTATTCGGTGTATACAGTCATGTGTATTAATTGGCCTGTTCTACCAGTTTATTGTCCTGCACCCATCTCAGTGTTGTGTATTTACACTTTATGTTGCCTGGTGTTCTGTTATTGGTTTCAACAAAAGGTCCTTCAGAAATGACAATTTGTTCCAATGAATACGAGCTATATAGAGAAAAGACAATTAAAACCCCACCTGACTTGAATTGAATCAATATTCAGCACCCTCTGTTTAGATTAATATCTAGTTAAAAAGACATATCCTGAAGATAAACACATGTAAAACAAAATTAAACAATCAGGGATAGAAAATATGGACTGAACAATGACACTCCTATGATCTTTCTGTTGTCGTTCACATTCCAAAGGAATACAATGTAACAAGCAAGCAAGATGAAAAAGATTTAATCTGACACGATGACATACAAAAGCAGATTAGTTGTTAATTGTTGTTAAGAGAAACCTTGATAATAAATCGCTGCTCCAATTGTCCTGGCTCCAATGTTATTATGTTAATTGGTTTAATTGAACAAAACAGCTTACACACTTATTATTCATCAGACTGTAACGTAACACTTCCCATTGTGTTAGTTTGGTGTGTGCAGCTTTATCTGATACTAAACTGAGCTCGCGATGAACTGAACATGTGCTCGTGATCTAAACATTTTTAACAGAAGAATGATCTGATGCCAAGCCGCTCACTGGTCATGTTCATTTTCGTCAGATGATCTCGGATTAAGGTGCATCTCCTCTATGGTCCTCTATTATAGAGTTTTATGGCAGCTATAGGACACTTATTGGGTAAATAAAATAATGAATGAACAGTGACATATTAATGTATTTAATATTGGTCTTAGTTGGCTTTCTATTGCTTAGGTTTAATCTTTTAAGGTTCTAACAAATTCCAAATGAACGGGTAGAGCGTTTGGTTGTTTCTCCTGGTTAGTGGTTTGTGTGACCTGGATGACTCAGCACTTTATCTTTAACTGTCCTCAGAGTGACATCAAAGGCGCAAGTTGAATATACCTCATCCCTGATCGTTTATTAAAAACATTTTATCACACAAAATTTTCTAAACAATTTGAGTGTAAAAGATGCAGGGTCCTCTTTGTGTGTGTGTGTGTGTGTGTGTGTGCGTGCATGGAGGGGGTCTTTGTCCTTTGCTCTGTGAAGCTTAACGAGCCCTGCCCGGTTTCACCTGGGTATCAGTATGACATGACTCACCACCCGTCCTGCTGAACCACATTTCTGTCATCTCGAATGAAAACACACTTTGTATGCATGGGTGTGTATGTATGCGTGTGTGTGTGTGTGTGTGTGTGTGTGTGTGCGTGCGTGCGTGCGCATGCCTCTTTCTCTGCCCATTGTCCCTTCAGTATAAATGCCCATAGCTGGCAAATGTTGAGGAAAGAACACGGCTAACAGGACGCATCTTTAACGACACATCCGTCTATAGTGCTTAGAAGGTTTGAGTTTGTGTGTGTGGTACGGTCCAAGGGTCAAGATGAAGAGTGTGCTGTTGGGAATCACCGTTGTGATCGGACTGTTCGCGATCAGTGAGTTCAGGCACAAATCTCATGTGTTGTGTTTAACATTTTTTTTACTACTAAAATATTACTTTCAATTGAAATACCAAAAGGGGAATTTTTTAAATAATAATAATAATAATAATAATAATAATATGGAAAATATATATTTTGTGTATTTTTATTGTGTATGCTTTTTGTTTAGTTTATTTTACAGTTTTGATTTATTTAGCACCTTTAGTAAGAATTGTCGTATTTAATAATAAAACAGATGTTTTAAACTAATTATTTTCTTAAATTTGATTTATTACTAGCATCAAAGGGACAAATGTGTGTATGTGTATGTATATGTGTGCATATAATAATAATAATAATAATAATAATAATAATAATAATAATAATAATAATAATACAATATACATTATGTAGCATCTTCAAGAACATACTCTAGATCATACTTATATTTTAAATCTCTCTCTCTAGCGGAGTCTCTGACCTGCAATAAGTGTCCAGCGTCACTGTTTGGACTGTGTTTATTCTCCTCCACCACGACCTGCGCCACCAACACGTCTGTGTGCACCACATCAAAAGCTAGTAAGTCTCGCTAACCAGTTCATCGTGCCTACGAGTCCATGACTCTATCATTTCCTCCGGACACTCTCTGTCTATCTCTAACTGTTTAACCCTCAGGATTGTGGATGAAAGTTGAAGAACTATGAGATCTCTAAGCCAAGCTTTTGTCTTCTCGTCTCTCCTCCGCAGGTTTCACGGGTGTCTCTGGCTTCCTGGGCTTTGGCTCGCAGGACTGTTTAGAGTCATCTCAGTGTAACACCACCACTGGCACCATCCTGGGTGTGGCATACGCCATCACTCAGGCCTGCTGTAACACGACCCAGTGCAACCAAGCTACAAGTGCTGCCTCCTACACCCAGCTTTCCCTCACTGGGGTCCTGAGCGCCACCTTGCTCGCCTGTGTCTGGGGACAGTCCGTCTACTGAGCACGATCTGCCTATCTATATATCTGACGTGGTTATAATGACCTTATTCTACTGAGATATCACTGCTGTTAATTATTTTTTTAGGAATTTAATATTTAATGCAACTGTACCTCCGTGTTAGATATGTTGTTAATGATATCGACTTACACACTCGATGGAATATAGCTTTCTTGATAATACTGTGATGATGTGAATAAATCTGTTTTGATATTCACTTCGGAAGTAAGTAAGCCATTCTTTGCACACAACTATGATTGACTATGATTATCATATGTTTATCCTTTATAATATTGTAATAATTTGTACAAAGGAAACACTATGTTTTAAGCTACTACTACAGTGCTTTCATTTTTAATGTTTCATAATTTTCCATTAAAATGTGTTTTTTTTTAAAAATGAAGCCTTGGGCCTGTATTTTATATTCAGTAACAGTCAGTATTTGACATAATTCACAACGTACACTACAGAAACAACAATACTAGTGATATATACTGTATATTTTTTTTAATAGTGTACAAAATTCAGAATCCCACCGTACCTCATTTTTTCTGTCATGAGAAATTTAGGACCAATTCTGACCCTACACACACAACATACAGTATCTACACTAACATTCAAAAGTTTTCTAATTCCATGGTCACAACAGTTGAGATGTATATCTGCTACTTCTGCTCTGTAAAGCTTCATAACGCCTCTAATCTGAGGTGCTGTTAATTGTTCATTTTTCAGGTTGATAACTCTAAATGAACTTCTCGTCTGCGGCAGAGGTAGGTTTTGGTCTCGCCCTCCTGGGAC